>WHYT01017304.1:589547-621482 GCA_009806455.1 Tetrax tetrax
GCACTTCAGCCTGTGCTGAGTTAAGGCTCCGCAGGGCAGTTAATGGATGGAGGTGGATGCGCTGAGCAGCTAAGGTGTAGTATCAGGTACTTCGGGAATCAGACAAGATCAAATTAAAGCTCTTGGCTTCCTTGACATTTCCAGTGTAGTAGTAATAATCATTACAACAACTGATAAACCATTTAGGCAACCTTGCAATCCCAAAGCAATTCAACCTGCTGACAGAGAGCATGTCTGAGATGCAGCCACCTTTAAAGCAAAGAGCCTCAGCCTGACTTGCCAGACACTCAGCAGCCACAGGATGGAAAGTAAAGCAGTTGGGCTGAGGACGCTTGCTCCTATGGCAAGGATTTTAATAAGCAAGGCTCCCGCACCTTTGGGCTTTGTTATGGTGTCATTTGGGAAGACTGTTGCCTAGGGAGCTGTAGAGAGCTACAGAGCAGCTAAATGTATGCAAGAGAGAATATAGTTCTACAGCGTGCAGCCCTTAAATTCACATTCTTTCCACGCTTTGGGAATGTCTTTGTAACTAGCGCTTCTGTCCTCTAAGGGCATCTTCCCTACAGAGTGTCCGAGGTGGTACTGGACAGCTCAAGGTTGTGTCTCCTATATACTCAGCATCTTTTCTTCTTGCCTGTGAAGAGGTGCTTTCTGGCAGGGAACACTTCCCCCCGCTTCAGCGGCAGGCCAGGAGATGTCCTTAGTGTCCGAGAGCGAAGTTGTGCCTAGCAGGCGGCTTGCTGGCAGGAGCCTGGAGTGGGTTCACTCCAGCCATACCTTCGGATGGCTTTCCTCCTCTCTTCACTATGGCAATCACCTGCCAGCAGCACTGCCCTGCGTACCCCCTTGTTTCTCAGTGCCTTCATAGCTCTAGCCTCCTGCTGCCCCTCTCCCTCAGGGTGCCAGTGCTGCAGACATGGTCACCTCCGCCTTCCCACTGACACGTCGGGAGGCTGTTGCAGCTGAGAGGGGCCACCCCACAACCCCATCCACCTCCTGGAGCTTCTTCCAAAGCCTCCTCTTCTTCCTCTTCTGCACTCTCAGTTGTTTTTCATGCTCCCGATATTTGGGAGCAATAAAGAGATCTCCTGACGTATGCTGCAAGCCTTCATATGTGTGCCTACAAGGGATGAGATATCTGATAGGCACCAAAGATGCCCTTTACTGAGCATGCAAAATTGCTCTGGGAAAGCTCTGCAATTATTCTGCAGGACGTACACAGGAAAGATGATATCTGTCCCCTTCCTCCTTGTATTTAATTGTTCCTAATAAAAGAAGAAGCCTAAAAAGGCAGCAATAAGCCAGGCTGGAAGCTGGGTCCCACGCACCTGCAGGGCCCTGTGGAGAAGTCTAGAATTGCTCTGCCCTTCTTGCTTCTGGCCTTTTCTGTCTAATAATAAGCATTAAGCTCGTCCGTGCCACTTCCCATCCCGAGATCTCAAAGTACTCAGCATACGTGATTAAGAGCACTCCCTGCCCACATGCAGAGCTGTTTGTCAGGATGACTACCCCCACTCTACAAGGGAGACACGGCAGCTGATAGCGTCAGAGCTGAGACAGCCCCAGATCGTCTGTCTCCCAGGCAAGGCCCCTGCATCTCCTGAGGAGCACTTGCCGGGAAGCAGCGCAGCCCCACAGGACTGTGATTTAAAAGCTACCAGTACTATAAGAGACTGATAAATACAGCGGGTGGATGAGACCTGTGGCTATCGTTGCCCTCCTCTCGGGTGCAGGCATGACTGCCTACAGGCCGCTCTTCGAAAGGGACACGGATCAGACCCCACCGATTCCTCCAGGTTGGGGTATGTCTCCAAACTGCACCCTGACCTGTGGCCAGCACGCTTACAAAAACTTGGTCCCTTATCCTCTCATGCTGTTTTAGGCTGTGCGAGCTCATCATTAAGAGCCTGAAGTCTCTTCTAGTTCACTGTCATGTGCCATTACTGCTCCCAAAGGTCTTTCCCTAAGAGTTCGAATTTATCTACTTTGCCAATGTTCCCAAGTGTTCAATCAACTGCCTTGCTGGCTTCCTCTGCCACGCAGCGCAGGGGGCCTGTCTGAGATCCTTCTCCCTGAGATAAAAACATTGCACTCTGGAAATTCTTCAAATTTATAAAATGTGAGCTAAATTTCCTCAGGAGACATAGCTGCCCAGTGCTGTGACACAGAGCTGGCATCCACAGCTCTGCCACAGGGACCTTTAGGTTTCGCTTGCCATTCGTCCCTCCTCTGAGCAGGTAATCCCACAAATGCCTGATACGCATGGAGAGATTCGTTAAGATGGGGGGGCTAGTTAGCTCTGGGAGACAAACGAGGACGGACATTGAGGCGAAAACTAAAGCCATCGGCAACATGAAACAGGGAGAATGACTGCTTCTCTACGTGGCTTTTCTTAGTGGAGGAACTGTATTGCATTCAGGAAAATGTGAAAGGTAGCAATTTGACGATAAAAGTAAGTATTTTCCCATGCTGTGTATAGTGACATATGGAACTTGCTGCTACAAGATGTTGTCAGTGCTGAGTGTTCGGGAAAAGAGGAGATATTTTGATAGATAGTAGATCATTCATCACTGGACAGGACAGTCCATTTGAAATAGATCTAAATCTTCAGGCTTCAACCTCTCAAAATTGTCTAGCATAGGATTTCTTGTACTTTCCAAATCCCACAACATTGATCAATGTGAGAGACAAAGGACAAAAGGAGACAGACGTGCTTGAGTGAAGATCACAGGGGCATATTGCAATTTCCAGGCAGAAGCAAAAAATATGTGTTTTCCAGCCTGTGTGCTGACACTCAGCTCTCATAGGTTTGGTTTTTGACAGCTGGAGTGGGTTCAGGTGAAGTTCTGATGAGAGTTCAGCTGGTCCAGTGGTGCTTGGACTGCTGCTTCCCCTGCCGTGTGCTCTTGATTTTAATAGACTGCCAGCATCCTGGCAATTTTGTGTGGTGCTGGTTTATAAATAATGCTGCATCACAAAAGAAAACGGTATTGTCCTGTTCTTTGGATGTTAACCCTTGGCAATGAGAGCAAGGGTGTTTATTCCCAGTACAGCCAGCCTCTAGCCCAGCAAAGTGCTGGGATTACTTAGTGCTGAAGAGGGTTAGCTGTCAGACAATCTCAGCTCTGGATAAAAGATTTCAGAGCAGCAACGTTGTCTCGTTCTGTGAGTTCATGGTGGGTTTGTGCGTGAGAGTACAGGGCGCGTGGGAACCGTGTTTTGCTAGCAAAGCAGGATTGTTCCTAGGCAATCCTTGTGTGGGAGAGCTTGGAGGAACAGCCAAGGGCCAGGCAGGCAGCAGTAGCTGGCAGACCCTGCTTCCCCTGAGGTGATGCTCCCCATGCCATGTTGCAGGGCAGCCCGGCTCCTGAAGATGCCGTCTCAGGGGCAGAGATGCGGTTTTAGCAAGGTCTTCTGTGTCGGACAAAATCTCCCAGTACCTCTTTGTACAAACAGCACAGTTGATCCTTGTCTGGCAGGAGTGGAGATTGCTGGCTCCTCTCCCCCTTCATGCCCCAGTCGTTAAAGTAGGATAGTTAACATTCAGCTCGCCCTGAGCCTTCCAGACTCTGAAAGCATGCTAAAAAACAGCAGTGAGGGGATACTTCTCCTACAACTGGCAGGTTTACTTTATTATTACGGTTATGTCCAGAGCTACAAGTCAGGCAGCAGTGCTGGGCTTCCTGCAAGGGAGACTTCTTGGCTCCCTGAAGCCCTGGCCATGACCACAGCCAGGATAGAAGTGCTGTTCATGGGGGAACAACTGCACAAAGTGCCACCTTAGAGGCCAGTGCTGGGTGAGTTTGGGTGGCAGCAAGGGATCTTCTCCTCTCTGCAGCACAGGAGTGCCTTCCTTACTGGAGGTGGTCCAGCCTAGTGCATTTGTTGGGTTCCCCCCTCCCCTCTGCTTTCTCCCACAGAGATCACCAGGCTGATCTTAGCTTTCTCCCTCCTGATACCCCATCCCCTGGGTCCTTCCCTCCCGCAGCCCTTCCCCCAGCCCAGATCCACACAAAGGTGAAAAGGAAGGAGGCGCTGATGACTTTCCTGTATCTGCCAGTTTCCCTCTCCACCTCTGACGTGAATGAGGCCCTTCATGTGCTCCTCTTGAGCAAACACAGATGCTTTTGTTTTACGGGCTGGTGGGACGGGATGGAATTAATAAATCAGAGCACCAGTGCTGTGCTGCCACATTCCTGCAATTTTAAGGCAAGATCACACAGGAAAAAAAAAAAAAAAAAAAAAGGGCAGAAGCAAAATAGGCAATCTCTTCAGAGAGAGCTCAGATGCTTTGACTGTGCCTCCTGCTTGCTGTCCCACTTGGTCTCCTGCTCCCTCACCCTTGTTCATTTCTCCTCCTCTTTTCTCCCACTCTCTCATCCCCTTTAACTTCATCTCGTCTCCTGTTCCCTCTCCCTCCCTCAGGAACTACTTCCAGTCATGCCTAATGTGTGACTTCATGTGTGACCCACACCCTTTTTTCTTCCCTCACCTTCCTTTCGTCTCCGCTCCCCTTAACCGTACCCCACACTAAGGTCTGCCCAAGGCTTGTGCATTCAGGTATGACATTCAATGTCCCTTGCGCAAGCCCAGGAGCCAGGAACACCTTGGCTCTTATACTGTGGACAAAAATGGCTCTTTTTATGCCCAATACATCCTCCCTGCCTCAGTTTCTCCCCCTGAGGAGGAGAATGGTGCTGCCCAAGTGGTTCAAAGAATGACTCTAGGAATAAAAATACTACCAAATATTACTGTTCTCTCAGACATCGTATTTAATAGTGTTCCTGTGAGCAAAATTAGATCCTGCCCCAGAACAGGCGGGCCCTCTTTCTCCTTGAAGGGTAACTAGAAATACTTTGCCAGGCTTTGCCCAAAATTAATTCTTTTGAGCCAGATAACAAGTCTTTAACATCTCTGTTTGGCTACCATCAGGTGATAAGGGGCTAGGAGAAGAAAATTTTTCTCCCCTCTAATTAGCTAACTGTATGTCAGGCTTCAGGAGAGCAATGCAAACTGTGTGGTTACTGTAAGTCACTGCCAAGGGGCTGAGACACTTTTTACACAGTGCAAGGGTTTGGTGAAATGACTTTCAAGTGCCTGAACTCACTAGAAAAAAAAAAAAAAAAAACAAACAAACCCAGAGTGCTTATACATTGTTGTGCTTATCTCACCTGTGGGGGGACTGAGGCACTGAAGCAAGTGAAATGATTTGCCCAGATCCACATATTTACACACAGCTGAATCCAGAAAAAGAACGAAGAAATCTTGTTTCACAGTTGAGTGCTTTATCCTCTGGCCTCAGAGGAGGCCAGAAAAGACCTTCATCTTGTTTAGATGAGTGGATAGTCATTCCAAGAGGATGCTGGGGCAAGGGTATCTTTCTGTACTAATACGTGTCTTAATGAGTCCTGTTGCTAAGTGGCTTCAGTGATAGATCATGCATCTTCTTCACTAAGGATTGAAATAATTTTTTAATCATTAAAGCTAATATGGAATCCTCAG
This sequence comes from Tetrax tetrax, assembly GCA_009806455.1. Lineage (NCBI taxonomy): Eukaryota > Metazoa > Chordata > Aves > Otidiformes > Otididae > Tetrax > Tetrax tetrax. Next base: position 595,050 of record WHYT01017304.1, read on the forward strand.
AAACATCCAAATCTCACAGCAGGGGCTCAAATTAGCAAGCAAACAGAAACCAAATCCTGATTATCCCTGTGCACCTCTATGGAGCCCCCAGGCTGAAGTCAAACTTAGCCCAGCTGAGCTGGATCTCAGGGCTGGGCAGGGTGCTCAGAGGCAAGCTGGCAAATCCTACTGCTCCAAGGTCCACAGCAAGTTTCTTTCCTCTCTCAGACATGCGTGCCAGCTCCTCATCTCTGTAGAGCAATAGGAAAGGAGGTAGGAGCATTAAACACTGACTGCAGGTAGCTGAGGTGTCCCCTGGCAGATCTTTAGGAAGGAGAAATTATTTGCATTTTGGCAAGTGCTATCAAGTTGCATATCGCAGCCTGGCCAGCATTTCTGCCCCACGCCATTTTTTTTGCCCCCTTGAAACCACCCCCTCCATCCTACTCCCAACAACCTCTTGCAGCCTCTGTTTTGTCAACGGCTAGTTATTTCAGTTGTCTGCTCCAATCCAGCCCCCTGCTCTGCCTTCACGTCTCCTCTCCACCATGAGATACCAGCACCTCCTGCAGTGTAGCAGCCCATAGGTTTCTCCAGTAATCCCAGTAAGCTTCCCATTCTGGTTATCAACTGTTGCACTGTTTCCTGTTTTACTCAAACCTACAGTGCTCAGCAGCATGTTATCAAATGATAACAGGAGCTTGCTTTACAGTAGAAGTCATGTTTCTAACTTCCATGTTAGAACAGGATTCTTGGAGCATTAAGGAAAGTACAACAAATCTCTTATTACTCAACACGCATCAGCAGCTCCGTTACAAGTGAAGACACAGGAAACTGCTAAGCACTTTGCTAAGATCCAGTCATCCCTGCTGACCTCTATGCTATGAAAACTTTTGTGGGTGAATATAGTTTACCCCAAATGACCATTTCGGAAAGGATAATTAAAAATTCCTCTTACCACCTCCAAGAGCTTTCGTGCATGGCGCCCCCATCTCTTGTCACCCTCTTGAGAACAAACCCAGTATTGTTCATGCATCATGACCAGTCTCCCCACTTGCACTCCCAGTCACAACATCATCCTGCTAGACAAACTCTGCATGCTTCATCCCACCTAGTAGCCTCTTCTGCGGCTACTGCTGCTGAGGGCCCATGTGGGTCTCCTGTCAACATCTGCTCCCATTCAGGAGTAGATAAGCCGCCATCAGGAAGTTTTGTTCATAGTCCAGCAAGCCAAGCTGGACTGTAGCTCCCTGGAAGTCAAACTAAATCCTGTAGCTGTTAGGTGCAAAATAGTCACTAGGCATGATTTCTGCTATTTTGTACTCCCTTCTGCATGGCACTTACCAGACAGATACAATCTGATACTAGGTATTTCTCTCCTAACTCTGACATGGGTCCTGTCCTGAGCATCAGGACAAACACAAATGACCTAGAAATTAGTTACAGCAGCAGAACCAGAAAGCCAGTTTCTTCCTTCTTCCTCCCCAAGAGGTTTTGGAAGGTTTCCCCTGCCTAGGAACCATTGCTGGCCCTTCAGGGGTATTTTTTTTTTTTTGCAGAGTTGGTAAGGGATGGAAGTAATTCACATGTTCATGTGGGCAGCTGGGAATGCCTCGCCTGGCTTGTTGACTTCCACAAACGTCCTCACAGGGAACTGCTTTTGGCCTTGTCCTGCTGTAGCTCAGAAACACCAAGGTGTCCATCACACTGAGGAAACACTGACGAGATGACCGTTGACAGACGCCAGGCACCAGCCAGAGATGCAGGGTGTGTGCACGCTTGCAGGGGTTTGGGAAGGAAAGGGGTAGGAGCAGCCTTAGTTACATCACCTGAAGGTTAGCCCAATTTAGGTAACACCCAGCGTCCCTCTGCTGGGAGAGAGATAATAAGTTGAAAAATGAAACGTTACTGCAGAAAGAGAGAAAAGACTGTTCACCAGTCACATAACATACAGAATCTGGTTAAGGACAAAGACTGTGAAAAGCATCCAGAAGTGTGCTCTGGGGACAGGAGTTCATTGTCCAGCAAGGACAAATCGGACCCCTGATTTAAGGCGTTCCTGAGTTTCTAGAGATCCAGTTCCTAGTACTGCAGCTGCCACTTCTAGCAGCATCGCTGTCTGTGGGGAGCCTACACACTGACCCAAGGCTCAGAAAGCTTTTAGATAACCAAACACAACACAAGGAGAGAACCAGATTCACCTCCAGAATCAGGAGAGATTCAGATCCACCTCCACGATTTACAGCAGCAGCTTGTTTCTTGTTTTGAGATACTGCTCTTTGTCTGCCTTGATATTTCAGGCCAACCTGATTTGCCTTTGAAGTGAGCTAAAAGGGCTCTCAAAGTGCAGAGAAGGGTTCAAAAAAAGCCTAGTTCATCTTTGCCCTCTGACCAGAGGTATCTGTTCCTCGGTTATTCTGCCCCAGGCCAACTGGCAGTCAGTGCATGTAGAAGGGAGCTAGGAAGGCCAGCACTCCCCAGCAGCCCTGAGTGCAGAGATGTAAGAGCTGGGGAGAGGCATCTCTCAGTACTTTCTTGCTGATATTTGTGCAAAGATCACAGTCCAAGTTCAAGAGACAGAACAGAGCAGACAACATACCAGCTTGGAGAGTAGCATCAACCCCTTACTGTATCCAGGTCTGGAGCAGCCAGCAGCCTGAAGCACACAGATAAGCCCACCAGTACAATACAGCATAGGCTGACCTCCCTCCCAAAAGAAGGCTTATAGACACCACATGCAAAGACCACTTTCAGCCCAGGTTACTCTCATCTGCAATTAAGGAGCACAGCAAAGAGCAAGCCCTATGCACTCTAAGAGTAGATGTTTTTTTTCTCATGCTGTGGGCTTGTTTCATATGTGCTGTGAGCTCATCTTCCCTCACAATTCCCTCACAGGCTTCCTTGCCTTACCAACAGACAAGCCTCTTCCAGTGCAAGACATGGGAAAACAGAAACCAAAACCCACAATTTTTGTTTTTTTTCTGGTAGGATTGGATTGTTGTCAGGAAACGCCATTTGGCTTTTGCTATTCCTCAGCTCCATCTGATCACCCAAATACGTCCACTGTGTATATTTCTACAAAGAAGAACTTATTTCTGTCGAGACGTATGGTCATCTTCTGGCAGATGCTGCTGGTGCCTAAGTTAGATATTTCAACTACTGCACTGGCTGCTCCCCTGGCATTCCCAGAAGATGGGAATTGCATATGGGTTTCTTGGTCTTGGATGCCCTGGCACCTAATTTGGATGTGGCCTGCCTGTGGTCCGGAGTCAACAGCTTCCCTGATAGGACAGGGAAGGACAGCAGGACAGCCTCAGCAGGACACTGGCCATCGCCTTCCTGCCCTTTCTTTCCTTTTCTCCCTTCCTTCCTTTTCATTTCACATGCAGAAGGCAGGAGAATAAACACTGAGTCTTCGACTCTCTACTTTTCATTCTGGTGTTTCTTTTATTTGAGTCCAAGCTATACAGAGCAGCTGTGGCATTTAAGATACAAATCAAGCAGCGAACCATAACATACATCTATTGCAAAAGACAATTCTCTAGGTGCCACTTTATTTCTCCATTCTATGTTTGTTTTTAAAAGTATCTGCATGACACTTGGATGCTGCACAGCAAGTGGCAAATCTAATGAGTGCTGATGATTTACTTGAAGGAAGAAAGCAGAATTAGCATTTCGGACCATCTTAGCTAGTTACGGAGCAAGCATATTTCACACAGCTCAGATAGCTGCAACAGCAAAAATGTCCATCAAGGAGACCAAAGTGGCGTTTCTCATCTTTCCCCTTCTCACTTAACAACACCTGCATGATGTGGTAGCAACTCATCAGTGCTGGCTGGCATCCGTTCTGTGTTAATCTATGGAGCAGCCACCCATGCAAACATCCTGCCCAAATTTGCAGTTTGCATGATGCTTTTATTGATCACCTAATACAGCCAGCATTCCCAAGTAAAAATTCCGGGGGATTGTTGCCCCTACACTGCATGCATCCTCTGTTCACAGTTGTTGCCGTGTAATGAGGGCACCAACACACATTAAATATCATTAAAATATCAGTATTTCCACAGGTTTTGGGGAGACTGTACAGATCTTTAGCTCCGTCTGTGTTTTAAATGGTGTAATAGCTGTTCCATTCATTTGCAGTGTGATTTCAGCCAGAGCAGCTTCTCCTTCAGTTTCTTTTACCCTCCCTAGGAGTAACCGGGAAGTCCAACAGGGAAGAGCATTTTGACGTTGCCTTTGAAAGCAGGAAGAAAACAAGCTGTCTAAATCAATCAAGAATGTGCATTAGTGGTAGTATGTTTCTCTGGAGGTCTGCATTTGATGTCATATTGACACATAGCTAAGATCAAAGACCACCTCTGCATCCTGGCTGCCTCTGGGTCCCATATCTTTACAAGGAGCTTGTGATCAATGTGATTATTATTTTTTTTTTTACCCCAAACAAGAACCTGTGAAATGTAATTATCCATCAAATAATGCCTAATGCCTTTTTCTCTGAAAAAGTAATTCCTCTCCGTCTTTGAAAATGTTCTGGAAGCAAATACTATGGGGTTTTCCCTTCTGGTTTCGTAAGAAACCTGTAAAATGACAGCTCCCACTCCTGCTGTACAGGCATCAGCTGTTAACTCAGTAGGGAAAGCTCTGGATGAAATGTACAGATACTTTGGAACAATCTGGTATTGTTTTTTGCTTTCTGAGAATTATTATTTTGCCTCCTCAGAAAAAAGAAAGCTTTTTTTTTTTTTTGGATAATGCAGATATTGGGTTGATTCACACTGATACGTTTGGAATGATTATTCTGTAATAGTCATCAGCGCCTAAAAAGGACGTGGGTTCTGCCAGAGCTCAGCAGCAGGGGAGAGAAGTTGACGTTTGAATAAGCCCCCCACTTCCCACTCAACAGAGGAGAAGTCCAAGCACAGAGGTCTCTCAGGAGAGAGCTGGCTTTCTCAGGAGACATCTGGTACCTCCTGCTTCTGTTTGGGCCTGAGCTGCCAATCTTTCTCTGCGTATTTCTGGCACCTCTGGATTACAGCTCTGCAGCCCAGGGAAATTGGGACGGGGTGGAGGGCTGTGTCCCTCTGAGTCACAGGCCACCCTCACCAAAGCACAAGGGGACAGGAAGGTGGTGACAGATCTCATGGCTTGATCGTGAAGGATGTTTCGGTCCGGGCTGATTAAAAATAGCCTGGTTTAGACCTCCTTTTGCAGGCTGCAGAAGGCTCCCTGCATAGCTGGGCTTTGCAGCCAAGTTCAAGGTCTAGTCTATATCTGAACTGGGTTATCTCCGTTCCTGCTGATAGCCCAGATAGCGCCTGGATACCCTTGATCTACCTAGGGATAGCAGGCTGAGCCACGCGCTGTCTCAAAAGTATTGGCTCCCGCGGGACCTAGCCAGCAGATTTAATTAGCTTTGTCAACGTTTCTTTTTTGTTTTCTGTTGGAGTTTTTTTGCTTTTTTTTTTTAACTTGGGAACAAAGCCCTTTGTAAAGCATCACCCTCCCCCAATCCGTGCTGCTCAGACACGAGCCACGTGTCTGGGATAAGGATGCTCTTGGCAAAGGTGCTGTGCTGAGCTGTTTAGGGACCAAGGTTGGAGGAAGATGCTTGATTTGGGTTCGTGTGAGTGGTGGAGGGATGGGGGTGAGGAGGGTGCATGGTGTGTTCCCCAAGGACGAGGCTTGGTTTCTGAGCTCAAGTAACTGCATTCCCATATGGTGAAGAGATGGGAGCTGGCAGGGAGAGGATGAAGCCTTTCTTTACATCTGAGGAAGAAACGCGGGGGCTTGGGAAGGGTGGCTGCTTCACTGGGAGTGACTCACTTCCCGGGGAAGTTGTCCCCGCAGGAGCCCGCGCACTGAGTGACAAAGTGTAGATGGGGCTGAGCCTTGAAACCCCACAGCTGCTGGTAGATCCATTTTTCCTGACCTGGCCATCCTTCCCTGTATTGTTTTCTTACTTGTAGTTCCCTGTTTTTTGTCTCTCCAGGGGACTCGCTTAATTTTGCCTCACCCTCTGTCCCCACGAGTGGTAGGGAAGTGCTCACCTCCTTCAAATGGCAGGCGTTGCTTGCCTGGAGCCATTCACGAGATCTGCTGCAGAGGGACAATTAAAACCCCCAGCAGAAGAGCACCCTTCCACCTTCAGGCGGGACCGCTGTGGTCTGCATTGCCTGTGCTACCAGGAGGTCATAATCCCGGTTGTGGGCTTAGGAAAAGGCCTTTCCCTTCCCTGTTCCATCATTAGAATTTCCCTTCCTAGGAAAAAAAATACTCTTCTTTTTTTTTTCCCCTCTTTGCTTTTCAGCCACCCACTTCCAACAGAGTTTAGGGGAGAAATTGCTACTTATTGAACAGAAAACCAAATTCCCTTTTCCCCTTCCCTTTCCCACCCCCACAAGAAATACAGCTGGATGTGAACCCTCCGGCGCTGTCCTTTACATCGAGCCTGTCCTTCCTCTCCTACATCGATGCCATTTCTGCAGATGTGTCTCGGGGTCGGAGCAGTCTGGCTGCTGAGAAATGTCCTGTTGTGGCTGTGTTCACAGAGTAATTACCCCTGTTTATCCCAGAGCAATAACCCGTTCCACCCACTTCTGTGGTTCCTTGAATCCGTCCTCCCGCTTTATTGTGCACATCTCGAACAGGCAGGAGACTGCCTGGCGAGGGGAAGCGCTGCAGCATCTTGGCATGTCTCAATTTTAAGCAGTATTGAAGTTTCAGCTGAAGGCTCTTGTGGGCCCGAGGGAACGGGGGGAGAGGGGACAGCAGCTTCCTGTGGATTTCAGCAAAGCAGAGACACAGCCGTTGCTGATCACCACAAATACCGGTGCTGCAATGAATTATGCATCCCTTGTTTAAAGAGAGGTCGCTCTCATCAATAATTGAAAGCTCCCTGCTCTGCCTTCAGCATCACATCTCCCACACCGGGAGTTAGGGAACTCATGAAATCTGCATGGACTTCCTCAAGGTGGCTAGGGGCTGATGGAGAGAGGCAGCAAAACGCAGGCAAAACAAAACAAAAAACCCTGCTGACAATTTTGGTGCATGAAATTAAGAGTCATCGGAACCTGCCGGCAGCTCTGCTCTGGTTCTGCTCCTCACACCCCTCTCTCCTCCCCTCTCCCTCCCAGGGTATGCACAGAACGGTAGGCTTGCAAACATGGTACAAACCAAGATCAGAGGGTGTTTCTCAAAGCTTTTGGCTCCATTAGCTGAGACTAGTTTTCTTTGGGTGCTTGCCTAGAAAAGTCTTTACAGTGGATGGCGGGATGTTCCCAGGGGGACAGTTTGAACTCTGAAATTTGTCCCTCTGGGGAGATAATAATCATTAGAGTCTGTGTCTCAGACTACAGACATAGACTCCTGGGGCTGGGGTTGGTCCAGTATTCAAGGTCTTGTCAGCCTGGCTCAGAGGCTGCAAAATCATCTTGCCTGCAGGGCAAACTTTTTGAAAGGTGCAACTCTTGTTGCAGAACTGAAATCTCAGAACAGAACTACCAAAGCCTGTGGTGATCCTAACCATTTCAGAGTTATCAAAGAGGACATAAATCGAACAGCTTTTCAATAGTGCTATAGGAAAATCGCAGGCACCTGAACTCAGTTACCTGGGCCTCTCCCCTACCTTTTTGCACCATTCACCTACACATCTCCTTTCAAACTACTCCACAACTCAGGGAGAAAGTCACATATGTGACTTCTTAAAGTTGTATCTAAACAGTGAGGCTACCTGGGTTGTTCTCCAGCCTGGGAATCCTTATCTCTCTCCCGACATCTCGGCTGCCCTGGCTGTGGCAAATTCTACCCTGTGTTGGTAGATCAACAGCAGGCGAAGGGATCAGTCACGTGTGATGCCCTGAGCCTCAGCCAGATCTTCCTTCTCTTCAGCATCAATCTGGGGCGTTCAGGGTGGGGCTGGGGTCTTCCTGCTTCTCTCATTCTCTGCTCCCGAATCCTTTCAGATTAATGCCCTCTGCATCAGCACATGAGCTTAAACGGAGCCTGGATGGCGTTGTGTCCCAGGATGCAAGAAGTTTGACAAAGCAGCACGAAGCGAGTGCAGTACGAGAAACATTTTGTCCCTTTCATACTCAGCTTTGTGCTCTGTGTGTCTGTGTTTGTTTATTTTTAATGGAGAACAGAAGATTGATGGATGAAATTAAGAAGAGGGATGTGTAATTGGAAAACAGCTCAAGAAGGCTACAGGCAGTATATTGCAGGCATCCATCAAACATCCAGCTAATGTTGTTAAGGGTGTGTAACACAAACAAGGGCTGCAGGAGACACTAGGGGGAAAAAAAAGGAAACAGAAGAGAAAGGGGAATAGGCAGGACAGGGGAAATAGCAAGGGAGGAGAAGAGCCAGCAAGAGCCTACAATCAATAATATTTGTATTGCAGTTGCAGTCCAAGGCTCCTGTTGGGATCAGTGCAGGACTGTGCAAGCACATTAAGAGACAGTCCCTGCCCTCTACAGCTTAAACCCAGGAATTACGGGATGATCGCTGGAGAGGGGTTTAGACGATCACAAAATTTTCTTCTGATCTTCAATCTCATTTAATGGCATCTACTCTGAATGGGTGTAAAGGCTAAAGGAAGATAGCTGGCTGGGCCAAGAACACATACAGTAATGCCTGCTAGCCAGGCATGCAATTAATCTGAACCACTTAGGGGGCTTTGTTTTTAATTATAAAAAGTAGGTAGAAATATGCGCAGTAAACCTCCATAAGGCCCACTGGGGCCATCAGCAGGCTACCCAGAGGCATTGACATAGGACTGGGTTTTGATGCTGTGTTTTCAAAAGGATGGGCTGATGCTTTAATGGACCACTTTGTGGGAAATATTCCATGCAGAGTGGACATTAAGAAAATGCAAAGGTCCTTTGTATGGGGAAGGAGAGAAGATGAATGCTAAAATTACTAGTGGGCCAGGGGATTCCTCTAGTCCTGGAAACAGGGAAGAAGAGAGAATGAAGGACTGAGAAAAGGTAGGTGAAAGATACAAAGGGACAGAGAAGAGCACAAGCATGATGGATGCAGGGGGACGGCAGTGAGGGAGAGAAGGTAAGGTTTTAAAGAGAAAATAAAGTACTGCAAGACAGATTTTCTGAAAACGAGCTTTAAGTCAGACTCCTCCGTGAGGTTCACAAATGACCTGGTGCTTTATGTGGGGTTTAACTTCTTCAGCACTGCATGCTTTGGAAAAGCAATAGCGAGAAGGTGCATGTCGAAATAAATGAGCCGGGAGCACCAGGGGAGTTGCACACACAGACAGCATCTCCGCTCGTTTGCAGTGTTTGAGAAGCATGAACAGGGCTGGCTGTGAGGAGGAGGAGGAGAAAGAACTAGAAAGAGAATTTGTTAAAGCTCTTCTAACTCTGATCCACTCTCCTCTGTGCTCTCTTGGTAACACAGCTGCCACCACCGCCTCCTCCTCTCCTTCCCTCCCAAAGCAACCTGGGTTTGCAGCAGTGGCAGGCCCACTGCGTAGAAACTGTGCCTGTATAATTAAGGGCTTTTATTAAAGGGAAAAAAACACTGGCTGCCTGATTCTAGTGCAGGGACGTTTGTAATTGCAAGCATACTAGAGGAAGCAAGGAGCTGTGATGATGACGAGACAGGGCCCGAGTGGACCTAGGTGTCTGTTGCCATTACGAGGCAGTGCAGAGCCCTCCTTGGACTTCTTTGGTGGCTCTGTCTGTTCTCATGGCCCTGAGTGATGGACAGCTTTGCTCTGTGCTGCTGCGCTGGTAAGAGAAGGGATTTCCTGGAGAGAAAGCAGCCCCTGGTGTGTGTCCACACCATCCTGCCCTGTATCCAGCCTAGATCCGTAGCTTACCAAACACCCATGCCCTCAGCAGTAAAGCTTGAAGGAGACTCTTGTACTTGCCCTGGACCCAGCCATCAGAAAGCAATGAAGTGATGCAGAGCCAGCATGTTTGCTGCACAAGGCTCCTGCTGCCACCACCAAAACACTCCCATGTGCCCCCTGCCACACAGGTGCCTTAGCCCACTTCTTTACCAGTTTTCCATCATTTCAAATTAGAGGAATAGGCACCACGGTGTTTCCTGAGTGAGCAGGTAAGAAGCATTAGAGATTATCACCACCAGTGATTGGTCTGGGAAGCAGTGGAGATAGGTTTCCTTGAGGGATTGCTCCAGCATGGTACTCTTGGTGTCTAACAAGAAACGAGTTCATGTTGCAGCAATTTCCTTAATAGGGCTTGTGAGTATCTACTTGCCTGCCAGAAGACTTGCTGAGACATGCTAGTCTTCCGTCAGATTTGGCTGAAATGGGTTTGATAGCTATTGGCAGGTAGGGCACTGATGAACCCTGCTATCGCATAATCCTTGTTTTTTCAGGACATCAAGGTAAAATGTCAAGGAAAAAATTGAAGGCAGGTCCTAAGAAGGTCCCGGAGGATTAATTTAAAATAGCATCCCCTGATATCTTCCAGGAGTACCATGTGACTGCTGTCACTAATAAGCAGAGCCCTTTTGGACCAGTTGTCATGTTTCCTCTTACATGATTCTCTAAGGCAATCCTTCCCCTTTGGTCAGATAAGGAGCTGCTGGGCCTAAATTCTGGGCCAGGAGTTTCCTTTGCACAAAATGTGCCTACGACCCTTTGAGGGCCTTGATTTTAGACGACTGGCCTTCAGTACACCAAGGAAATCCCTGGCAGAGCAGGAATTTAGAGCCAACCAATATGAACCGCTTTCCGTCCTTTGTATCGGTGTGATGCCATCGCTCTCTTCCCTCGAGCTGCCTTCAGCCTAGGAGAGCAAGGTGGGGCTGCGCCGTTCAGCAGCTCGCCGGTTCCCAGGGCACGACTGTTGTTTCCCAACAGAAATCTCTCTGCAGGAGGCTAATGAAAGTTTTATCCTCCTTTTAGCCTCCTAGTGAGCATCACTGTGGTAGCAAGGAAGTCCACCAGGAGAAGTACTTGGCATCAGAAAAGTAATCCCAGAGGAAGCAGATTACAGATGTCACCAGGAGGGAGGGGGGAATAAAATCCAGCTATCAAACATAAGGCAGCCTGCTTGGAGTGATAGCAGAAAGTTGTCAGATGGTAATAAGTAACTTTGTACTCTTCAGCATTTCCGTGGGCTGCTGTTCTGCAGCGGCAGGAGTGGGTCCCTCTTTCTGAAGCAGCACTTTTGTTGCTGATGTGTAATAACAGTATTGGGAGTTTTTGCAGCCAGACAGAGACCAAAGCAGAAGTTGGAGGGAAATGTTCCTGACAGTGTGCCAGAGCCATACAGAAGGCAGCACATGCACTAGGCAAGCCCATTTGATTTTGGACTTAGAGAAGTCATCTCTGGGATCTTATGCTCACAGACTTACTGCACGCAGGCTGTTAAAGGTCTTTCAGGGACTGGGATCTCTTCACACCATGACTATACACAGGGCTGAGTCACATCCCTGAACAAGTGGTCTGCAATGTGACTGGACATGGTAGCTGTAGCTTTTGGTAAGCTACAGACAATGGTCTGTATTTTCCAAATTGATCGTGAATGTTGGGTACTTTGTTGAAGGGATGGCTCCCTTGAGAAGATGAGGATCTGATTTGCAGACAGACTGACTGCTTGTTAATCATGCTAACTAGTGGGAGCTGAAAGTGCTCAAGAATTGTGAAAAATGAAGCACAGGACTACCATAGCTTGGACCATCTGTAAATAAGCCACTCCCTGTTGTTGATTATTCCTGATACTTTTGTCCTTTATTTCTCTTTATTTTCTTTTAGTTCCTCTCACTTTATAGGAGGAATTTAGAAAACAAATGTTAACTGTTGTGATTCCTCAGATCTCATGATCACATGCATTACAGAAATAAGAAATTTCTTTCTAAGAAGGAAATTAAAGTGTTCTGAAGTCTGTAATTTAAACTAAATGCTGCAGTGGCCAAACACTGCAAGCCGGGAGTAGAAAGGGACATGAAATAATTAAACTTTCAGCAGGCATCACCAGCACTGTGGAATGACTGAGACAGGGGTTTTGTGGAAAACTTAGTAGGTGATAGCATGCATCGCTGATTGCCTCAATGTATCTGCATAAGGAGGATGAAATAAAACTGCTGGAGTGCAAGAGATACTGGCTATCTTGAGGATCCTTGACATTTTCTGTTTTGTCCACTTGCATACGCAGGAACACAAATCTTGCACACAGTTTTAAAAAATTCTACAAAAGAAGCAAATTAAATGCTCATCACAAAGCTCAGGAATGAATACCAGCCCTGGAGAGGGGACAAATAATAGTCCTCCGGCTTCAGAATCAGCAACATGAATGACCCCAAGTCAAGGACAGTGGGTTGATCATGGGGCAGCGGGAGGTTCTTTATAGCAACATAAATAGATAAAAGCTTCTATTCAATAGCACAGCAATTGGCCAGGGCAGCTGGATAATGGTGCAAGCCTGCAACATTAATGGGGCTCCTTGTAAACTTACACTTAGGCAAATGCTTTCCTGGTTCAGGGCCCAAAATTTATCATGCGCCCTTCCAAGCAAGCCAAACTCAGTCTATTCGTTTGGCCTCTAGACTTACTGTCCTAATGTTTGTGGTGACGGATACTTTAGAGGCCTTACTCTTTTCTTCTGCTCTGAAAGGTAGAGATGCCTGGGCATTGGAAGCTCTCTGCAGCATGCTGAGGAGACGTAACCTTCTTACCACGCTCCTGATCGCCTTGCCATGGGCTCTTCTCCTAACCTTGTGGCACCAGTACCCAACCACCCGCTACCTCAGCCTGCTGAGAAGTAAGTGCAAGCGTTCTGCTGTCAGTGTGCTGGTGGTTGTGATGGTGGCGGGTGCAAACCATCGGTAGGAGAAGCTCTCTCATGTGATGGGTTAATAAAAGACAAACTTGCCTGAAGGACCCCTCAGGGTTTGCCTATTGCAGGCACACAAACCATTCTTGAGAGCGTGTTAAACATGCACCTTAGGCTGGCTTTGGGGAGAAGATGCTGATGTGCTGAGCACTAACTCCAGACAAATGTGTCCCCAGTACTCCCTGGAGAGGGGGCAGCCCAGCAGTGATTAGTTCTCTAAGATCTTTCTTCTTCTTCTTCCTTCCTTCCTTTTGTCCCAGAAGAGACAGATGAGAACGTGACCTCTAAAGCTCTCCTCAATGGTACATCTGCACTGAGAGAAGAAGGCCTCCCATCATGCATTCGGCAGCAGCAAAGCACAGGGGCAACGCCTAAAGTCATCCAGAATTATGTGTACTCCAGGCCTCCCCCATGGTCGGATACCCTGCCAACCATTTTCGTTATCACCCCGACCTACACCCGGCCAGTGCAAAAAGCTGAGCTGACCCGCCTAGCCAACACCTTCCTACATGTACAGAACCTGCACTGGGTGGTGGTAGAGGACTCACCTCGGAGGACCAACCTGGTATCCAACCTGCTGGAAAAGGCAGGGCTCAACTTCACCCACCTAAACGTGGAGACGCCCAAGAGTCTGAAGCTGGGGCTGTCCTGGATCCCATCCCACACGCCAAGGGGGACACTACAGAGGAACTTGGGGCTGCACTGGCTGAGAGACAGCTTCAGCAACACCGTGCCACCAGAAGGGGTAGTGTATTTTGCCGATGATGATAACACCTACAGCCTGGAGCTCTTTGAAGAGGTAAGAGCCATAAAATTACCTGGGACAGAAAAGCAGGATACAGCCGCAAAGCTTTTTAAGGCCAGGTGCACTTGCAAAGACCTCTAAGATAGGGCTACCATGTGGGCTTTTAGCATCAGCTGGGAAACAAAGGGCTCTGGCATGCTGCCTAGAGCCCTCCTCGCCCGCCTTGCACTCAGTGGGAGCTGAGTCTAGGGCAGAGGCAAACCTATAGCTATGCAAACCAGTGACCACGCTGTAAAGGACTGAGAGAGCAAAGAGCACATCTGCTGTGGTGTAGGCTGCAGATGTGAATAGCCACTCACACAACGTTGCACCAGCTAGAGTCCCTTTTGCCAGCGACCGCAGGATACATACTTCAGAATTTATATCTCTCCTCAGGGAGAGCTGACCTGATTTAGACAAGCACCAAAGACAAACTTCTGTCAAAGCATAAATCTGCACTGTTGTAGGGGTGTGATGAGCAGGAGATGGTAGAAAAGTTGACTTTCTAATCCACCTTTCCTCCTTGGCTGCCCTTCTGTACTCTGAGTTCCAGCCACCACAACAGGACTGCGCCCCTGGGATCACAGAAGCTTGCCCAGGCTTCTGCTGGAAACCTGGCTTTTGTGAGACACCAAGTCTATTGCAAACTTGCAAAAATGATTATTCAGTGAACTCACTTGTCACTAATTTAAGCCAAACTGTATGATGGCACTTGAAATACAGAGTTAAGCATCAGAACACATTTCCAGTTTTCAGAATTTTTTAGATCTCTGTTAAGCTTATCCTTCCTTATTTATTTCCAGGTCCTTTCTGAGAATTTCAGTAAACTCTCACTCTTTTAGGCAGTAGCCATGGATGGAAGAACCAGGCTGGGGGGAATTAGCAGTATGTGAGGACAAAGATGCATCAGCCAGGGAGGGATATTACTTGCACGAGGATGAAGTTGGTGTGAGCAGAGTTGTTAATACAGAGCTGGAAGCCTGGCAGCAGTTGTATTTGGCATTTACAAAAAGGACAAAAATTTTACCAAAAAATGCTAAAAGTTCAGATGAAATCAGGAAACCAAAGGTTTTCCTTCTTCTGAGGGACTGACCATGAGCACGGAAAGGCAGTGAGTGTGCTGTTCAGAGAACATGCTAAAAGAGCCCTGTGGCTTTGCAGGCTGTAGCTCTTCAAGCAATAGCACAGGTGAACAAGAACCCCCGTGCTGCCTTGAGTTGTGTGAGTCTGTGGGAAGTCAACAGGGGAGGACAGGTGCCAATGAAAGCGGTGGATAGCGTACTAATAGGATGGGACAAACATCAGGGGGTTGAATTCTCACAGCACTGTTTCTTTCTGGCACACAGATGCGCTACACGAGGAGGGTGTCGGTCTGGCCGGTGGCTTTTGTTGGCGGGCTGCGATATGAATCCCCAAAAGTGAGCCCAGCAGGGAAGGTGGTGGGCTGGAAAACCGTCTTTGACCCTAACCGGCCCTTCGCTATTGACATGGCTGGATTTGCTATCAGCATCAAGCTGATCTTGGAGAAGCCTCAGGCCAGTTTCAAGCTGGAGGGAGTTAAAGGAGGCTACCAGGAAACCAGTCTGCTGAAGGATCTGGTGACTATGGATGGGCTGGAGCCTAAAGCAGCCAACTGCACAAAGGTGAGCAGGACAAGAGACCTTGAAAATACATTCTCCTTGATGGGTGCTGGCTACTTTTGTGGCCTCCTGCCATGCTGCTCCACCTTCCACTGTGCTTGCCCTGAGCTGCTGCATGTCCACACCAAACAGTGCTGGGACGATGGGCAGAGCCTGCCAAATTCTTCACAGATGGGAAGCTCAGAGAGCGCTGAGGAACAGTTAGTGCTATGCACTCTTAACTGTGCTAATAAAGAGCCTCAGCTGTACAATTCACGCCCAGATTGCTTCTCCAAAATTCAGGGAGATTGGCAGAGGGTTGAGTCTAGGGTTTCTGTCCAGAATGACCCCCCCTCCTTGTCACTGTTTCATGCGCCCATGAAGTCTCTTGCAGGCTCAACTCCTTTGCATGACATGCTTCAAACAGCTGCAAGCCCCCAGTTGCTGAGGATCCCACCTGACGGATGTGCTGCGCTCAGCGTTTCCATGGCATCCGGATCCCTTGAACTTTTTATGATTCCTTCTAGGTGTTGGTCTGGCACACAAGAACTGAGAGACCCACTCTGGTTAACGAAGGCAAGCGTGGATTTACAGACCCCAGAGTAGAGGTGTAAGCAGAGAGCCAGCTCCAGGGTGTGAGTACCTTTGGTTTTATTGTTTTTGGCAAGGCAAATAATCTGTACCTGTTTCTTTATTTATGCTATTATTTCCTCAAAGACTGTATATATGGTTGTCTGTGCCATGCCACACTTTGTACAAGAAGTAGATTATCATCTTTACCCACTTACAATCTGCATTTCATACTTATTCAAGCCTCCTTACAGTCCACATGGAAGCTTTGCCCGCATACAGTTAGAGAGAAAAGTGGGAGAAAAATCCCGTGGTTCCACTCAGTAATAATGACAAGCCAAATTCCTTGCTTCCCTACTTCTGCCATGTCCAAAATCTCTTTAGCATGGGAGTCATCCAACAGTGTGTAGAAAGAGATCACGGCCCTACCGATGAGTTTTGCCACCAGCAACCCTGCCACCTCCGCAGTGCTCCATGCATCCACCTTCAGCTTTTATCCTGCACGAACAACCGTGGTGTGGGTGCCGCAGGGAAAGGCTGATGGGGACACTGAGACGACCTCAAAACAGGAACCAGCAAAGCGCAACCTCCACAGACTCTCACAGGGTCAAAGGTCTTGGTACCAACATTACTAGAGCTAGCAATACATCTGCTGCCGAGGAGAAATAGCAAAGGCACTAGGAGTGCCTTTGTGGTCCACAGAGGTTCAGCAGCAGGAGGGGAGATTATGGCTGCCACCACAGGTGCAGGAAGGAGTGTATCAGAGATCGGTGATAAGTTCTCAGAAGTAGAGATTGATGAAGAATGGGCTTCAGAGGAGCCAGCTGCCATGCCCTCTGATCCCAATGTCTGCCCTTGGGAGTACCCAGCTCTTCCTGGAATGACTCATATCTCTGGCAGGATACAGGATGCTGAGTGATTTACTCCTGCTTAGGAAGATATTCCAGGGCTGCTTTCAGACCTGACTCCAATATACACCTCAGTTCAGCTCTACCAGTGGAAATTAAACTGATAGCTTTTATACAGGCAGTCACGAGTATTTCAACTCCTGCACTGATCTGCTGCCTGCATTACGAGTAACTGCATAGAGCATTTCCACATCATTTCATCATCTCTGAGTGACAGCCATACAAAGAGTGCAAAGTAATCCCAGCGCCTGCACACCCAGTGGCAAATGGGAGGGACAGGAGCCAGTTGCCTAAACACAGAGGTGTCACCACAGGGACCCCGGGTAGCCTCCCTGGACCTCCCATAGGGCACAAATTCTGTACCGCATCTACCAGCTTTTCATTAATATCTCAGATATCCTAGCGATCCGTAAATGATGCCAGACACCTATGTTTAGGCAGCAGCCCTTCTTTCACCCTGCGCTTCTGTGAAATCCACTAGCAGGAACGGGCTCATTTTACACACCCACTGACGCTGGGTCTGCAGTAGGCTAAAGCTAGCATTGCCCAAACTCAGCTCTGAAGGACTCAGAATCCAGTTAACTGGTCTGAAGGTGCCACTTACTTTGTAATGGATGAGCAGGCTTATAAAAACTCCAACAGATTAGACCTGCCTTGCCTACTTGTCAGAGGAAGGGTTGACAGCTCCACTGCAGATGCAGAGTGTGGATTTGATGTTTTCATAAGTGTGCCATTTATGTATCGGCGCTTTTGTCCTCACCTCTCTCCCCAGCCAAACACTCAGCCATCCTCCATGAGAAATGCCACACACCTGCTATGGATTCTCATGGGATAGGCTCCCCATAAGTCATTTGCTGTGGGAAAGGGAAACAACCAGTCTGAGAGACCAAGACATTGCCATTCATTCACCAGCAGGACTTGCACCCTTATCTAGAGCCATCCTCTCCGGTGCTTTCAAGCCAGAGTGTCAGCTGGGCCAGCTTTGTAGATTCTGAAGGAGCCTTCCACTTGCATCAGCAGAGGGTTTGAGCACAATCCCTTCTGCACCACCGCCTGCCACGGGGGCGGCTGCTCTGACCTGCCAAGTGGGCAGGTGGCATCCACTTCAGGAGACACCTGCAAGCTAAATTGCTGGACTGGGCAGTCAAGCAAAATCATTAGATTCCGCCCCTTAAAGTTTTAAATTAAGATCTCTGCTGACGGCTATGGTGTTTTGGAGGTCCTTATTATCAAGGCTGCTGAGTTTCAGAACCTTGACAGACATGATCTGGATAAGCCAGCGCTGAGAAAAAAAAAAGGAGGTAAAATTGCTCCCCTGAGGATGTTCTGTTCTTAGGCACAATAGGGAGAATATTTCTGTCTTTCCTTCCCAGCAATTAGTTCTTGTTGAGGATCAGATGGAGCCAGTCAAGTAGCAGACCTCCCAGAGGCCTCTTTCCCCTTTAATGCCTGCAGATGTGAGACAGGCAGACATTGCTTGGTGCGGGATCTGGTGCTCTCTTAACCTCTAGTTGGACCACCTGCACGGCTGCTTGGCACATGTGCCTTCTTGGTGGATTGCCACAGTGTAAAGGGACCTGCTGACCATGTGAACTCTGAAGATCGAGCTTCAACAGGTGCTGCATAAATAGCAGTTATTTTGTCCCAGCTGGAGTCCACTCTCTGCCTTGCCCACATTAGTTGCTTCCAGCTGAGTCTAGGGTAGAAAACTCTACGTGCCAAATCAGCGCAGATCTGCAAAGGGGGAGTAATAAGACACATCAGGGGTTTGCTTGTCACAAGAGACAACAAAAAGAAAAAGAAGAGCTCAACATTTTAAAAAAGGAGTTTTTCTTTTCTGCAGTAGAAATTCTGCTTTTTTTTTTTTTTTCTGCCCTGAGAAGCACTAGGCAGGATCTGTGATGTGCTGGGACTGAGGATCGGGGGTGAGAGCCTCAGGTCCTTCCCCAGCCTCCTCATGCAAAGTGGAGGAACAGGAGGAACAAAAAGGGGGTCCCTGAGCCCATCTTCAGCTGGATGAAGGCTTTTGCTGTTGAGATAGTGTGCAAAATGGCCGTAAGCCTGGTCTCTGAGAAACACTATGGCGACATGCAGAGTAGGAAGGGGAATGTGAAAAACAGGAAAAATCTTTGGCATTGTCTGTATTGCAACAATCAGGGCAACCAAAAGCTATCGCAGCATACGGCCCTGCCAACTGTGTGGAAACCCCCTCAAAACATAGGCTTTGGCTTCTTAGAGCAAGAGATAGAAATTAATTTTGCTTCATGTTTCTCTTTGTTAAAGCCCTGAAAACTATTACTCAAATCTGGTGTTACAAAAGCTACATATTCTTATTGCTAACATCTATATACAGGCATCTGAAAGAGAAGAGTTTTCTTAGGTTAGCATAGGACTCCTGCTGCCTTGTGATATTTGGGAACAGGGAAAAAAGTTCACCTGCACTTCAGAGCTTTCAGACAGACTGAACAGGGATCCTCAGATCTCATCCTCCTGCTCTTTCTGTAAAAAAAAAAAAAAACCAGAATAAAACAAAATAAAACAGAGAGGTTAAAATAATTATTTTACTGGTGAAAAAAATCCTTCAAAAACTTTTGCTAATTCATAAATAAAATATCCCAGCTAGGACTCCGTGGTGTGGCTAGAACAAGCCATATCCCAGCCCAAAGCTGTGTGTAGCGTGGCTGAGGAACTGGGTTACTGATGCCTGCCTAGTGTCTACCTGAGACAGGGGACAGCCCTGTTGGAAATGCAGCTCCTGCGCCGCCATATTAGATGTGACATTGACACCTCTGTCTCCTTCTTACCTCATCTTGTGTTTGTTTTGACAGAGGCAGCGGGCAGTGATCGTTCCCAAAGTTTGTCGGCAACCACAGCAGCTGCGCACACTGCCTGTTCTGCCCAGCCCTCTGCTCCACCGCCAGAGAACAACAAACACCCCCAGACGTAGCCAAGTAGATCAGCTCCTGCTGCCCAAAAGGTGGGGACAGAGCTGATGTGGTGCCCGGCGATCCTACAGCTCTTCACCTTTGACTTTGTGCGCTGGCTGCTCCTGAGCTCGGAGAGGAGTGCTTCGCTTCCCCTATGGGCTCTGTGTTTTTAACAATTCCTTAAAATTTATTAGATGCGATCTCCATTCTCCACTAAGCCAGCATAGAGGCTGAAACCCAGGATAGGTGCGGATGCCTCTGAAGATCCCTCCTGGCATATCATCAGTCCTAAGCTTCAGTACAGCAGCTGTGAGCTGCACTGGTTCAAGGACAGGAGTTGTCACAAAAGCACAAACATGGACCTGTCGGCCTGAGGCTGTTATGCTCTCAAAACAGCTTTAAAACAAAGTTAGCCAGAGAGAGCTTCTCCCTGCAAAGGACGGACTCAGATACCTACATGGACTACATGGACCAGCCTTTCATGTTGGTGAGGAAGCTGTGCTGAAGCACTTCATTTTGGGCTTTGGGACTTCAGAAGGGATCTGGTGCCTGCACGTTGTCTGAGAACTTGCCTCCACTCAAGATTGTTTCAGAAAATGCCATCCCAGATGCCAGGCCCAGAACCCTCTGGATAAATTTCCTCTCCTGCTCAGGGAGACTTGGCATGTACTGTACCTCAAAGGCCATGCCTCCACATCTTGCTGCAGAGACCAGAAAGCAGGGGCAAAGATGGGTGAACTTGCAAGTGTTGTTCCTAGCCTGGAACCCTGCTGCAGCACCATCAGGCACTTCAATAGCCTCAAAACATGTACACAGACTTGTTTCCTAGACCTCCAGAGAGGAAGACACCTCTCTGGGGTGGAGGTGGGTGAGAAGTGCTCAGAGAGAGGAACCCTCAGCCTGCATTTATCTCCTGTGAGAATGTCGAGGAATTGGAGAGGCATCATCAGGAAACGTATCTTGAGCATGTAGATGACAATTGAAATAGCAAATGTGACAAGGTTTTTTTACCAGTTGAACTTTGAAAGGCATGCGTGGCCCTGTGAAGAGAGAGGAGAGTGCCATGTGGAAGGGTTTCCCTTTCCCTCAATAAAACAGGAAGACAGCCAGGTGGAAGGCAGCCCA
The DNA here is from genome assembly GCA_009806455.1 of Tetrax tetrax. Taxonomy (NCBI): domain Eukaryota; kingdom Metazoa; phylum Chordata; class Aves; order Otidiformes; family Otididae; genus Tetrax; species Tetrax tetrax. Next base: position 615,786 of record WHYT01017304.1, read on the forward strand.
CAAAGGAGGAGGTGACAAATGAGGACTGAAGGAAGGATGGATTAAAAGCACAAGTGTTGGTACCATGTGTGTGCGTGGGCAGTGGTGTTGCTGTGACTTTTCCAAGAAGATTCCTTGAATGACCCGGAAACCCCTCTGAGCACATCTTGAAAACCGTCTTCACTCAGGCCATGAGAAACAAGGCTTTAGGTGTTCAAAACATATGGAGGATTTCACAGCTGGGGGAAAGTTATGAGCAATTGAATCAACCCCCACCCAAGAAATTCTGGGCTGGCAGAAGACTTATTTATTTGTTGATTTATTTATACTAGGATTCTTCTCTGCCTATTCCTTGTTTAGTTTTGATTTTTAGCTTAGATCACCTGACATGTACATGAAGAATGAATATTTGCCCCCTTACCCCAAACTCTCGCAGAAGAACAGCAGAGCTTGATGTTCACCGATGAATGTCTAATGTTCTGCGCTCCCTGGGGTTTCTTTACAATGGTGTCTTAAACTGGCAAAATAATCAGAAACACAGCAAGGAGGGGAGTACAGCGAAGGGAATTACAGTTCCTTTAAGCAAGAGACATGGGTGGCACTAAGTTTCTGGCTCCCAAGCAATCATAGCGAGGTAAAAACATGTGCAAAGGAGTGGCTCACTCAGCAGATAGTCCCCATGGGATCTCAGGAAGCCTCCATGAAGGGGGCTCTTTGAAGTGTCTATGAGAGAGGGAGTCGGTCTGTGTTCCCTCACATGGGGAAAAAACAGCTGCATCCTGCTATGGGAGGGGGGCTAAAGTACAGGAGAGGGCAGAGGGGGTGAGATGCCTCCTATCGGAGAGGAAGGCAGGAGAAATCAAAGAACAGGCAGTAAGGAGAGAAATGGAGGTGGTGTTTAGTGAGGCTTAGGCCAGGGTCTTTCTGGATGAACACAGCCAGCAATTCAAGGCCACCCTGCCAGCCATCTCAGCATGAAGAAATACTGAATGGGCCTTGAAAACAGAGTCTTCTCTGGGCCCCAGAAAGGTCCTTACAGAGCAAGGGTCTGGCTTACTGGCAGTGGATAGCATGAAGGAAGCCTTATGTCTACGAAACACTTTTCATTCTCCATTTGTCAGAGCTTTGTGTCCTGTCCTCTGCAGCAAGTAACAGGCCTTGCACTCCAGCAGGCTTTGCTGACCCATCCCTCCCACCAGGCAGGTGGGCTCAATGCTTCCACCCAGTAGTAAACCAAGATTAAACCCTTTTCTTTGTGGGTTCAATGAATGAGCAAGAGCGAGGGAATAAAGGAGCTGATTGATGATCCTCCATTTTCCCCTCCGAGATGGGCAGGGTTTCTGCCCGCATGAACAGGAGGGGATATGGTGATTAACTGCCTGGCCTTTAATCTCGTGCAGGTCCTACATGGGGTTCTGGCACTGACGGTGGGTGTTTGTAGCAGGGGTCCATTCCCCTTGCAAAGGATACCCCCCCCACACACGTTTTTAGAGAGCTGTTCTCTCTGCGTCCCTATAAGAAAGCAAAATTATTATTCCTGGTTTTCCCACTGGGGACCTGCATTGCAGTGATACGCGCTACACTGTCAGTTCAGCGCCGGTCAGAGCCTGCTCTCACAACCAGCCCTTTTGCACCATCCCCATTCTTGCCCCAGCCTGACCCTGTGAAGCAGAGTTTCTGTGAACCAAGAAATTCTGTCAGTCACTAAATTGTGCAGGACCAAGGCTGCAGATGGACAGGGTGGATGTACACAGCTGATATTCCAGCCTAGCAGACATTTGGACCTGTTCAGCACAAATTATTTTTTCCCTTTAGAGCAGCCTAAGGACAGCAAGGGCTGCTGCTGGCCAAGGTGTATCAGCTAAGGGCAGGTGAGTAACCACACCACAGGTCAGGATGGCAGTTTGTTAGCAGAGCTGGGTGGGAGAGCCCAGGAGTGGAGCAATGGACAGAGCTGGAAGCTTCAGGGAAAGTGAATGCAGGGGTGCAATGAGGAGATCAAGCCCGAAGTGTTTAAAAAAGAGAAAGCATCCCAGCGCCTGGTTTTTACTAGCATACTCGTATCTGATATTTATGTTCTCTGAGATTCATCCACTTCACCAACCAATGCATATTACTAACATTTCCTGTTGCACAAAATACTATTGACAAAGGAAAGATAATGTCAAGAAAGTAATTTTTAATGGTTATTTATTTATATTGAATGGTACTAGAGCGTTATTAAATATGATGTGAATAGTACAATATTGCACCATTGTCTTGTCTTGCAGCATAAGTGCTTACCTCTTTTCCAGGAAAGAATAGCAGAGTCTGCAATCGAGAATGTATTAGTTGTAGTTGTTCTCATTTCAAGAGTAGTCCCTTCAGTCTTCATCTGACCCAAATGCCAGAAGAGAAATTCAAGCAAAAACATTTCAGGTCCCTGAGATGAGTGCCTGCATTATGGAGATGAAGGAAGGAGACAGGAAAATACAGCCTGAACTCCATAGTCTTGTGTCATCTCCAGCAGAAAGCTGTCATTTTGGTGATGTGGTGGCAGTCTTTACTCAGACTGCCCTCTAAAGGTGCTGATCACCACTCAGAAGTGGGTGGTGGTCAAAACACAGAGCAGGCAGGCAGTTCTCCATCACAAGGCAGAGGGGAAAGGTGCCGCAAACTCTCTTAGTGCAACGGCAAACTGTGTTGCATGGTCATGCCTAAAAAAGGCTGCTGCTGGCAGTGACCAGGCTGCCTGGAGGTCTACCAGGTGACGTTATGAGGTCTGTTCTGCAGGATGCGTGGTATCCACTCCAGCTCTGTGGGGCCAGCCAGCTCCTGCATGCTGACCTTCCCTCTGGGAAGATCCAGGACAAGCTCTCCTGGCAGCAGTATGGTAAGACACAAGGGATCTCCTGCAGAAATGTGGCTACGCATGACATCTCAGGCCTCAGCAAAAATTAATCCAAGGTCATATATCCATTTTGCCTGCCTGATCTATCCAAGTCTCTCCCCAGTGGTTCTGGAGGCCGTGAAACCTCTCAAGAGACATTTTTCAACTTCCTTCCTCCTGGAAGAGGACCAGTTGCTCGGGACAGGATGCGATGGGAAGCAGGTGAGGACAGTAGCTTGTGGCCCTCTGCAACAGAGCCCAATGCATCTCCTGGGGACAGAGGGAGACACCCAGGAGCAGCACCAACAGGGTAAGGAAATGCAGGCTAAGGCATGAAGTTCTGATCTTTACTCTGCTCTCCAGTTCGTACTTGCTTGCTGTCTTGTGAGGAAAAGGCTCATGGTGGTTTCTGATCCACCCATTTCAGTGATGGTGGCTGAAGGGGAAGGAGAGGAACTGCATTAGGTTTTGGAAGGCTCCTGAGGGAGACATTCCTGGAGATTCAGCTCTCCCAGCCCACACAGCAACACCTGCTGTTCAGTTCTTTTGCAGACAGTTTCTCTGGCTAGTTGTATGTTAGTTTTATAGCCTTGAGAGCATATACATACACAGGTAAAAATACAGACTGAGGTAGGCTGTTGCCTTTCCAGCTGACCTGCTTCTTCTGCCCAGGAACTGCCACAGGGTGACAATTTGTACAACTAAGCCCTGGCTGTGAGAAAGTCAGCGGAGCGGCCAGCACAGGACAGTCCCAGTGTGTCTGCCCTCTCCTTGCCTCTGAGATAGATGTAGGCAGACAGGCCTTGCTCAAGTTGTTCCTACATCACATTTTCCTACTGTGACCCAAAAGAGGACCGCAAGCAAAGCATAAAGCATAAAGCCGTACCAGGCTCTAAAACAATCACTGTCTGCAACCCCAGGTCATACCATGAAACCATAGAATGGTTTGGGTTGGAAGGGACCTTTAAAGGTCATCTAGTCCAACCTCCCTGAAAGGAGCAGGGACATCTTCAACCAGATCAAGTTGCTCAGAGCCTCATCCAACCTTGAGCACTTGCAATGATGGGGTGTCCACAACTTCTCTGGGCAACCTGTTCTAGTCCCTCACCACCCTCACCGTAAATAACTTCTTCCTTATACCTAATCTAAATCTACCCTCTTCCAGTTTAAAGCCATTACCCCTTGTCATATCACTACATGCCCTTGTCAAAAGTCCCTCCCCAGTTTTTTTGTAGGCCCCCTTTAGGTACTGGAAGGCCACTATAAGGTTTCGCCAGAGCCTTCTCTTCTCCAGGCTGAACAGCCCCAACTCTCTGCCTGCCCTCATAGGAGAGGTGCTCCAGCCCTCTGATCATTTTCATGGCCCTCCTCTGGACTCCCTCCAACATGTCCACATTCTGCTGAAGAGGTCTCACAAGAGTAGAGTAGAGGGGCAGAATCACCTTCCTTGACCTGCTGGCTACACTCCTCTTGATGCAGCCCAGGATGCAGTTGGCCTTCTGGGCTGCAAGCACACGTTGCAGTCTCATGTTGAGCTTCTCATCCACCATCACTCCCAAGTCCTTCTCCTCAGGGCTGCTCTCAATCCATTCTCCACCCAGCGTGGATTTGTGTGAAAATCTTGGTTCCTCTGTTTGTTTCATGGTAGATGCAGAGATTAATTCTTCCCTGTCCATGGCATTGTATTCACTGGAGCTTTCAGCAGAACAGTGAGAATTATTTTGTTTTATGGAGGGGAAGACAAGCAGAGTGGGTTTGCCGTGGTCATGGAGGGAATGGCACAGGGAGAACATAAAGAGTAGAGACTCCCAGCGGTGTGCCAGGAAAGCAATCTTCGCAGTGGCAGTATTAATCAAGCAAGATTTTACCCAGGTAAAAAAATGTTAAATATATATATGTATATATATATTAAATTTTAAAAACAAATTAATTTAAAATTAAATGTGAAATTACGACAATTTATATCTAGGCCTTAAGCAACCCATATAAATAGAACAATGGCTGTGCAGGCAGTATGTCCCAGGACAAGTTTCCTACAGATGTGTCCCCTACATCTTAGTCCAGCTCCGACGCAAGAGTACTCCCAGCCCCCCGTATAAACAGTATCACCCTCTCCCCCCATCTTTTTCCTGTCCCACACCGTTCGGAGGGCAAACAGCCACACGTGCTTGGCCTGGTTTGGGGCCAGGGAGCTGCGTGCCCAGCCCCGGAGCGGAAGCGGAAGGGAGCTAAGGGTGCCTGCCCCCTCCCGCAGGCACAAATTTCCTTTTTACTCCTCTCCTCAGAGTAAACACCCAGCCCCTGACTTTTCTTTGAGGCCTTGTAGGAACTGAATAGCTGTTAAGGTTTCTTTTCTGCTGGCAAATTTAAGTGAAAATTGTCAACGCATTAAGAATCTGTTAGGAGAGCAGGAAGACAGACTGACAGCACAAACTTATAAGTCGGAGCTCATTAAGAAATCGTCCAAAAAAAGAGATGAGTGTAAAAGCCAACTTTTTTCCAGGCAGTGAGGCCGTGACAGGCCGTCCCTCACAGTGGCAGTAGTGCATTCACTTCAGTTCCTCTCTCTCCACTCGGTTCAATAAGCAACGTGGTGCCGGGAGAGCTCAGCAGCCGCCCCCACCCCTCTTCCCTCCGCCCCAAAGCGCCGTTACCCGGCGCAAGGCCTGACAGCGGCCGAGGGAGCCGCAGGACTACAGCTCCCAGCATGCCGCGCGGCGGCACTGACCAGTCGGGCCTCGTCCCGTCCCCCTTTGCATTCTGGGAGCTGTAGTCTCGCCGGAAGACGGGCCGGAGAGTACCCGGCGGGGTCGAGGCGCGGGGCGTGGCCGTTGGGACGGCTGCGTGAC
>WHYT01017304.1:634091-657477 GCA_009806455.1 Tetrax tetrax
AGCGGCCGAGGGAGCCGCAGGACTACAGCTCCCAGCATGCCGCGCGGCGGCACTGACCAGTCGGGCCTCGTCCCGTCCCCCTTTGCATGCTGGGAGCTGTAGTCTCGCCGGAAGACGGGCCGGAGAGTACCCGGCGGGGTCGAGGCGCGGGGCGTGGCCGTTGGGACGGCTGCGTGACGGTTGGGCGGAAAGGGCCGCGCCGCCGTTACCCGCCCGCTCCGCGGAGGGGTGGGGGGTGTTCGTTTCCTCACCGCGGGCCGGGGCGGAGCTGGGCTGCTGGGAGCCTCCGAGGGGGTTTAGAGGCGAACCTGTCCCTCCTCGCCGGCCGTGCGCCGCTCTGCCCCCGGGTCCTCTGCCGGGGCCGCCCGGGCGTGCTTCCCGCGGTTGTCCCCGCCTCAGGCAGCCTGTCCCGCGGGGGTGGGCGTGAGGGGCCGCTGCGCTTCTGCTGCTGCTCCCCCCCCCGTAGTTCTTCTGCTCTGGGTGGGCTTGAAGGGCTTTTTCTCTTCCCTCAGTCCGCCCTGCAGAGCTTGCAGCGGGAAGGGGCGGCTTGGCTCAAAGCCTCCTGCCGGAGCCGTGCTAGAAGAGCGGGCTGCCGCCGCGGAAAGTTTGAAGAGGAGGAGGAGGAGGAGGAGGAGGATCTTGCCCGCACAGCGGTGTGGCCCTGAGCGTAGAACGGCAGCTGGTGGAAGGCAGTTAAACTCCTCACCCGTCTGACTGCAGAGCATGGGCTAAAAATTATGTCCCTCTCTCGTGTCGAAAATCCTTGTTTTCTGCTGTTTCTCTTTGTCTTCCAAGCGATATTTATCTTGATACTCTACCGAGGTGGACCTTTGAATGTGTTTGGTGGGTTTTTAGACTCGCATCAGGTTCTGGATTACTCGAAAACTCACGATGTATATACAAACCTCAGCTTGTTCACCCGAGCTCCTAATGAAGAAGCTATGCCGTACTGCTCAGTGCAGTCACCAATATTTGGTAGGTATAAACCAACACTTGGAAATAACTGCTTTGGTATGTGATAATGCTGAATGCTTTGCAAATGTAAGTTGTATATTTTTCAAACTTTTCCACTTTAAAAGTAGTATACTGATCTAATACACTGACAAAACTTTCTTGTGTTAATTGACTCATTTTTATTTGTTATACAAGAAAAAGTATTTTACTGATCTAAAAACTTCCAATGTTAAGGATTTTGCTACATGGAGACTGTAGAACAAGAGTGAAAACAGTGCATGGTGTTAGTACCAAGTTAATAATACTTTTTGTCTTTCCTTTTTTTTTTTTTTTACTTGGCAGCCCTGTATAAAGTAGGCCAACAGTTGTACTTTGGTAACTGACTTTTCACTCACTGTAACTTTCTTTATTTCAGCCTATAGTTCAATATAAATTAACTAATTACATTGGCTTTAAATGTTGTTGGTATGAGAACGTAGCTTGGCACCTTGCTCTTCATAGTGATCTCTTTGGCCTGTGATTGTTATGCATCCTTTATACTTAGAAACTTCTCCTTTAGACTTAAAAGTCTGGTCACAGGTTAATTTGTAATTGAGACTAGGACCAAATTAGAGCTGATCCTAGGGGCTGGATCCATCCAGCTACTGCACTAACACAGCAGATGAACTTTAAGTACATAAAAAGTCAACCCATAAAGCAAGTTTGTTGGTAGTAAAGTGGTGCATCTCTGGTAATAGCAAATCAGTTCCACTCAGCCAGCCGAGAATCAATGAGTTGTGTAAGCATGCCCTTACACGTGGTTTTGGGGCTGCCTGCTTCTGTGCGGTAAGTGACCCTTGTCTGTTTTCCATACTGCAGAGGTTTGTTCAGATCTAAGTCTTGCATGTAACTAGTGTGGGAGCACTACTTGGGAGTTGCTCTGCTGCTCCAGGAAAGCTGATCACTGCACAGGAAGAGCAAATGGCTGACCTTGGTTCACAGGTGGAAGTGGAAGTACTGTGGAAAGCCAGTGCACTAGTTGTAATTCTGTGCGGCTTGCCTGCAAACCATCAGATAAGCAAGAGCAGTGGTGTATATGGAGGAGGCAGATGCAGAGTAAAATTACACTAATCAAAGCTCTTAGAGCTGTAAAATCTTTTCAAGACCTCCTCTTCTGCCCATCCTTGAGATTGCTGAGAACAAAGGGGATTGGCCTGAATGTGGTATTCCAGACCTAAAATAAAAACATAATGTCAGTTATAGACAGAAACAAACAGTAAGTTGTCTGGGAGAAAAAAAAATATAAGGTGAAGCAATTGTAGAAGTTTTGCTGCTTAAAAAATTAAGAGTTGAGCATATGAAGTATTGTTGCTGTGAAACACAAATCATTTGGAGCATTTGATACAGATTTGGTGTAAGAAAAATGATTGCTCTGCTACAACTTTACTTTTACTCGGTGATATTTCCCTTTTAAATATAAGAAGTAAATTATTCCTTCTGGTATTACTATATGCCAACCTCTTCTGGGTAGTTTGCTTTTTTTTTTTTTTTAATGTGCTGCTCTGCAAGGTAGTTGCCCTTTGTTTTGTATGCAATGGGCACATATGAATAGATGTATAAATACTCTCTAAATGTCTTGATTGGTTGTTATAATATTCTCTCATGGGACTGATCTCTCTTGGAAGGGTTATATCAGAAAGAATGATGCCTTTTAATTTCATAAACTCCATTAAATGAGACTTCAAATCAATTCTTGAGGACTCAAATCTCCAATTCAGAGCTTGGTAATAAGTCACTGTGTCCACTCCAAAGCTTGTTTAAAGTAACTGGAAGAATGCCAAATGGCTTAAATGGTTTCTGCATCAGAGCTTTTATGAAGTGCAGCACTCTTTCCACTTATGAATATAGTAGATCATTTTCATAACTGTTTGAATGTAAGATCAGCTTCCAGCTTACGTTGTCTTTTTCCGACCTCCTCAGTCTACAGCATCTTGGTTCTTCCAGTGCTGTGGAGTAACAACTGAAGTATAATTGCTAAACATTTCTGCCTTGGAGCAACTAGGCTCTTGCTGACTAATGGTACTTTTTTAATGCTTAATGGTGTCCATTGAACCTCTTGTGACTGACAACTTGAAAAGCATTGTACTAGATATTCAGTGTCATTATTAATATTGTGAATAAATTACTCAAGTTGCCTTAAAGGTTAAAGTTTCTACACAAATTACCAGTTGTCTGTTCCCTCCTTCTTTGTTTTTGGAAAAACAAAGTGTTTATGTGCTAGACTTGTGGTTATTCAAGCTTAACAAAATAACATTTAAATTCAAAATCTGACTTTCTCACTTTGCACACAAGATGTGTTGTTTGGTTTGGTTCATCTTTTCCTCTTACCAGGAGGAAGCTTGATGCTAGAAGACTCAGGTTTTAATTTTTTTTTTTTTTTTTTTTTAAGAGGTACCTTCATGCATGATATGCGCTGAAAGAGTTGGTTTGGCCCATGAGGACTTTAATAATTGGAAGTTCTGTCTGTAAATCTGCTGCATATAACTTGCTCATGCTATGGAATAATTTTTTTCCAAGCCTTTCTTATAGTAGTTACTATCTTTCATTCCCATCTGTCATAACCTTTTCATGAGTGTGACCATCTGTTGTGGTAAGGAGTAGCTCCTGCTATGTTTTCTAATGGATGCTCTTCTACTAGTTTCTTCTCTTGGATTGAAAAAGAAGTAAAATGTGGTAACGCTCAGATTTATTTTCAGCTGCAGTTGAGGCAGCCTTGTACTGTCATTAGAAACTGGTGCTTAAATTAAGGCGGCTGGTCTGCTTTTTTTTATTTTTCTTTCCTTCAGACCGTGGTAGAACTATACTAAAGTAACTCTGTTAAAGTAGTGTGTGGTGCTGCACTTTCTCAGTGAGATATTTATCCATGCTACTGTTCCCTTTTGTTTAGCTTGTGTAAGTTCTGCTTATTCGGGTTGAATTCCGTAATTACAGCTGCTAACTCTAAATGTGTAGCAAGGGATTTAGAAGTCACGTAGTTTCTTTCTTAAGATGGGATAGATCTGGTTAAAATCAGTAGATCTCCTCGATAGTCAATTGTGTTGCCTAGAAAGTAAAGCAAGCAGGGAGTCTGCTGTCACTGGCGCCAGCTAACAGTATAGACAGGGAATTGTGGCTTTTAACTCCACACAGTTAAGTTTCATATAAATTAAACGCCTTCTGTGTGGTGGTACAGGCACGGAAAGACCTTAGGAACCAGGCTACGGAGAGATTGCTCGGATACTTCAGGGTGTTAATTCTGTGTCTTTATCTCAACTGGTATCCTGTGCTTTCTAGCATTTCTTAAGATGGGGTTTTCCTCCTTTCCCAAAGCAGTTTGGTCCAGCCTGCAACTGCTCTGCTCACATCTGGGATTTAATCGGATTACGGTGCATTAGCCTTTTGTTAGTTGGGCAGAAAGGAGACTGACAGCCAGAATTTAAGTTTGTAGCCAAGGAGCGTAGGGCAGCCAGAGGTTTTGAGGATATAAGTCACAGACTAACCTCTTCTTTTAGTGTTTCCCTGGCATATAATATATTGACTGTCTGAGCTGAGTTGTTTGAAGTATGGAGCCAGGCAGCTCAGGAGAACACGACATCTTGAAAAACCTGAAAAATGCAGATACTACCTTCAGAAATCATATGCTTGGGTCTGGAGGGAGACAACAGGAGTGAAACTATTGCACATTATCCTACCCCTACCCTTATATCCAAACTTAGATTTGATTTCTTGGAATATAGGGATTATTGCTACAGAATCTTACTCTGCCATACAAAGAGCCCTGATTATATTATAGAAAACAAAACTCTGCCTTTATTGGAGAACAAAAGGGATTAATTCCCTTTCTTATATTTTCCTTGGAGCAATGATCTGTAGTTGATATCCAATCTGAAAATAACATCTCTTTAGCAAGCTCCAGTTGTCATCAAATCACCAGTTACTGGTGCTTTAGTTAAAAGCTATGATAATAAGGGAGTTCATAAACCTGAAAAGCAACATAAATTACAGGTTAAAAACAATGTTGGAGTAAAGTGTGGTGGTCTTAAAAGCAAAACAGGAACTGTCTGCATAGAAGTAGGTAATAACATCATAAAATCTTAACAGTAAATGTGACCTATATTCATGAGCCCACCGTGTGATTCTATGAACAACTATTCTTCTGTCTCTGATACAAAGGTATGGCAATGTACTCCAGTTTCCTACAAAGGGTAAGCAGACAAAATCAAAATGTCCCTGCATTTTGGATACTTAGGGAAGGATTGAAAAGTGATACTTAAGAGTCAGTTCTTGCAAGACTTTTACAAGCAAAATTCAAGTTTTCCTTTTAAAAACAAACAAAAAAAACCCCAACCAGCAAAAACAAACCATCAAGTGGAATTTCCAGTGGCTACACATTTTTGACAGTGTGAGAAATGGGATTAGTGGCTGTTTGGATCGACCTTCAGCTATTGTGTGTGTTCCTTGACGAGGAAAAAGAGAGTACGTTTGCCCATCAGGAATGTGAGGTATACCAACTTCCACATACTAGCAAAATGTTTCCCAGTTCTGAATGGACAGCTTAAATTTTATAACAAATTTAGTCCCTAAGCCTTGTTAGTGCTAAAAAAAACCCAAAAAACAAACAAAAAAAAAAAGCCAAACAAACACCAAACCCCCAAAACCAGTGGAGGGATGTTACTTCGTTCAGTGTCAGCTAAACAGGATGTGGGTAAATGCAGGCTATATTTTTTTTGTTAAAAGTGTAGTGGAGACTTGAATGTAGGATGAGCTGGAGGAAGTATCTTCTGGACACACCTGCTTAAAGTACTTAGCTAGACTTTAGACATGCCCATACCTTTCCCTGCTCAAATGAAAGCTACTAAACACCAGGGCTAAATATTTGCTTTTTCTCTCTCAGGCTTCATTATCAAAAGTTTTTTGAGAGAATAATTTATTTCAGTGGTTTAAGATCGAGTCTGACTTACAAGATACTGAAAACTTGCTTTAAGACAGCCATAGCATTAACTCTCAGCTTGGAAGGAAAAGAGAATATTATTTATAGCTCTTTAAAAAAAAAAAAAAAACAAAAGCCGCAAAACTTGCCTCACAGGCTTCTGTTGCAAAAAAAAAAAATTGTCTTTATGTAGCATAGCCTGCCCAGAATTGTTGGTCCTACTTAAAACTGTTCTTTGAAATTGTCAGCTTTTAATTGTGATTTAGGTGAATATCTCTTCATGGTTCGTTTAAGTAATAGATTTTAATCTTGTTCTGCATTTGTGCTTTATTTTCTTAGAAGCTGACGGTGATTGGAAACCATTAAGACACACTGATTTGTGTATAAATATAACTCTTCTGCTAGTTCTGGAACCTTCTCTCATTACTCAGGACAGGAGTTTAAATAATTGTAGAATTTGTTTATTCATATTGTAACAATATGAGCATTGTGTTTAATGGCGATTGACATTTTATATTGATTCTTTATTACTTGTGACTTGTCAAGTTTTTTCCATCTGAAGAATGGAAGAATTCATATAAAATGCACTACTTTTTCTTTTTTAATTAGGTAAAAACTGTTGAACACATCCAGTATGCTTTGTATTTAAAGCTGAGGTGCTGAGCAGAAGAACTATTGATGTAGTTTCTTTTGCTACCATGTGCCTCTTCCTGAAATTGTAACATCTCTCTTTTTCCTTCTCAGTTCTGCCATCTGCTTCTCCCACAACTTTGAAGTACTGCCTGCTTATCACAGTGTATATAATTAAATAATATAACAAATACAGCTCTTGGTGGCATGTGATTGTACCATCAAACTGAACTTGAAACTTTTTTTAAGATAAAGCTAACATTTCCTCCAGTGTTTCTGTTCTTCCAGGCTTTTAAACTATTTCTCCCCAAGCCTGCTGAATATTCTTTTGGACATCTTTGTCCTTGAATCTCCTCTGAAAGAGGCTTAGAGACTTTTTCCATATGGGTAGCAAAAGCAGATATGTCTGTTCATCTTGATTCATTTTCAACGCTATTCTTAAAGTGAATACATTTATTCTAGGATCCCATCTAAGCAAACAAGATAGAAGGTTTCCTTGTGTAGTCGGGAGCCAGTACCAGGCAAAAGCAGGCTGTGCAGGAGCCCAGTGAAGCTTGCTGGCTGTGCCGGGACTTGGGATTCCTCTCCGGCAGGTCGCCTGCTGGCTCAGGTGCTGAGGTCGGCACCCCTCGGCGCGGGGTGGTGACCAGCAGGCAGTGGTGAAATTCATCGTGGGCACATCTGCGTGGCATTGTTAACTGTTCTGTGGTAGGGCTGGTCTCTTAAGTAGTAAACATATGTAGTTATTTGATAGGTTTGAATGAAGGTTGAGAAGCATAACTTTTTTTCTTTTATTTTCTTTTTTTTTTTTCTGTCTCTCCTTACAGTTGGTCCATTAACCATCACCTTCAGGGTGCTCCCTAGTGAAAGAATGATCATTAAAAAAAATCCTTTTGTTCAGTCTGGTGGCCGCTACAGGCCACCTCATTGCCTGGCCCGCTACAAATCAGCCATCCTTGTAGCCTACAGGAACCAGGAGAAGTACCTTCGCCATCTCCTCTACTATATCCATCCTTTCTTGCAGCGCCAGCAGCTCAGTTACAGTATCTACTTGATTCAGCAGGTAAATCTAAATCAGATGTAGCTGAGCTTCCCAGTTAAGGGTTAGGTTCTGAACAAGAAATGTGCATCTTCTCGTGTAGAAGTAGTTTTATGCGTGTGTTGAGAGGAGGTCAGATATATGCTATTTCATCCCCATGGCTGCTAATGATTGAAATATCATACCACTTGTCAAGATCATCATTCTACTATTGATTGGTTCTACTGGTGGTTTGGGGTTTTTTTTGGGTTTTTTTTGGTTTTTTTTTTTTTTTTTTTCTAGAGGGATAAAGTTGTAATTAAGTGGTAACTTGTATTTTCAGCTGTTCAAGAGTTGGATGTGATTTGTCTGTAATTTGTCAGTGTGGCTACTGAGCAAAGCTGAGACTAAATGCTGAAGTGAAGTTGGGTAGTTTCAGTTTGTATCAAATAAAAACATCTGGTTACTGGGCTGTGGGGCAGCCTATGCATGTCAAACAGCCAGTTCTAACTGACATGGACTGGTGTTGCAAAAGATCAGTAGTGAGAGAGCAAGTTTTGGATTCATTAATTAAAACTGATGTCTGATTGGGAGGGAGAAGCTTTTTTTTGGTCAAGGTTGTTTTTTCTCATTTCTAAGCTTTAATAAGCAGTAGTCAGGGCAAAAGTGTTCATGTGCAGATGTACAGCTGAGGATTGACTTACTGGTCTCTTAAAAGTCAGCTGCCTTCAGGTGCCTGCAGCACATAGCCCCTGACACAGCAAAGCTTACAATTGCTGAGAATATTGTGAAGAGTGTGTAACATTTTTATAGTCTGGGGCATGAAATCTGCATCCAGTATTGATTCATTCCAGTGCCATTTGATTGAATAAGGCTTTTTTACTAACAGAAATTTTAACTGAGTTATCCTCTTTGTTGTTTTGATGAAGAAATGTAGGTTTTCTTTTCCAGGTGGGGAATGGTACATTTAACAGAGCAAAGCTGCTTAATGTTGGTGTCCGGGAAGCCCTAAAGGATGAAGACTGGGACTGCCTTCTCCTGCATGATGTCGACCTGGTACCTGAGAATGATTATAATCTCTATGTTTGTGATGAGTACTATCCCAAGCATATGGCTAGTGCCATGGATAAGTTTCAGTACACGTAAGTGCCTCCATTTGCTTTGGATGTATGTTTTCTAATTGGTTCACTTTCTGTGTAGAAAGTATGAATGGGGACAGTGAAAGATAAAACCTTTAAGAGGTTTTTTGTTTGTTTTGCACTAGTGACTTCCCCAGAAAAGGGTATTCTTAACCTAAGCATGCAATCTTGAACAGTTCCTTGCCTGAAGTTCCCTGTTCGACTGTTAGCTCAGCTTAGTGGCAGATGGCTGGCAGATTTGTTTGCCTTTCCTTCCAGACTAAAAGTATAGGGTGGGAATTACTGGATTACATGGAAGGTGTGATAGAATGCAAGTATTTTGAACTAACCCAAGATGTGAATTTCAAAACCAGCTTTATTATGGTGTGCTGTGGGAGGAAACAACAGAGGGGCCATCAAATGATAGAAATTACACTGGTATTGCTCCTTTGGGCTTTGGCACTGTCATGACTGTCTGTAAGGTATGTGATTAATATGTGTGACTTGGATCATGTTGTTAGTTTGTGGAGGATTGGTATTAGCCTTCAATATTGATGCTTTTTTTTTTTTTTTTTTTTTTTTTTCTGGGATACTGCTTATTAAAGCAGAGTTAGTGAAAAAACATGCTGGCTGCTACTTGACAGTTGGCAGATTGCAGTACTCTATAATGTTAGGCCTAGCAAACACCAGGATTTACCTTTTATTAGAAGAAAACACTACTTTAATTGTAACCACTTAAGTGTTAAAATTATCAACTACAGGAAAGTCTGTTGGGTTCTTCTTAACTGTTGAGTTCTTAATAACTGTTTCATATTATGGTTTTAGTTTCATCTTGCAATGCAAAAACTAACAGTAGAACTAGTTCAGTGTTCTTGCTTTACAGTATGTCATACTGTCAATAAAGTGTTGTAATTAGATTAACAAGTATTTTCACTACAGTAGCCTCTTTCAGCTTTAGAACATCACTGTTTCAGTGCAGCTTGCTGCTGTACCAGATATCAATGGAAGGCAATCAAATGTTGCAAATGTACCAGTTAAATAACCTGAACTGAGCAAACATTCATATTTGCATTCACAGGAATTAGCTTTGCGTAAGAGCTGCCTGGTGATAATGGTGGTTTGCTAGCCCTAGCACTATTACAGGCACTTTTTATTGCACATACATGCCATCAGCAATGGGTTGCTTGAAAGTCACCCAAAATGTTATTTTTAGGAGCTCTGTTCTGTAATTCTGAGCCTTCAGTTCACTTTTTTTTTCCTCTTATCTAACTGTCCTGCAGCTGAGCAGCTCACTTTGTCTGGTGCCTGTATTTATCGCTAATCTTTTATGAAGCCAGTCCTCTAATCAGGCCATCTGAATGAATGGCACTTCTCAAAAAACAGACGGGCTTAATTTGGATCTGACACCCTTCCTTTCAGAAACTGCAAGTTTGGGGGTTTTGATTTTTTTTTTTTTTTTTTAATATATAATTTAGGTGATGGACCTCTAGGCAGTAGAAGCTCTGCTCTTACAAGGAAGTAAAAAGAATGCTCATTTGTCAGATTGATAGGAATTGCTTTTGAATGCTCTGTATGCTGCTGTTTGTTTCCTGCTTGCTATAGTCCTCTTTGGACCTTGTTGAAGCACACTGCAGCTGGGAGCTTTCTAGCTCAAGCCTGGTTGTTAGAACCTGCTAGAGAAGACAACATGGCATTGTGGTGTTAAACTTGCTTGCTTCAGCTTGTACATTTTGCTTTGATTGCATTAACACTGAAAATTATCTCTGACCTTAAGCTTTGTAATAACTAAGCCTAGGATTGGCATCTTTATTCCTAAGCAAACATTTTGTTTGTTTTAAAGGATTCGGTTAGCAGGAATGAAAATAGTCCGGACATCACCTCATCTTGGACGCTACAAAGTGATGGACTACAATGAAGAGAGAGAGACACAAGAGCCTTGGAAAAGGTAACTGTTTGGGGAGAGGGGGAGCAATTAGGAGGCTACTCTTTGCCTTGTGGCAGATTGACTGTTCCCATCATCTTCCTCTGAACAGGCAGAAAGTATACCTAATGCCACTGCTTCTTTTTCTGCTTTAATGTGGCTATTGAAAGAAGGTTCCCAGTCAGTTTCAACTGAGTAATACTTCTCCTGTTTCTGCATTTGAAGTTTCCTACTTTCTCCTTTTGTTAAGGACGTGCTAGCTGGAAAGCTAACACATATCAGACTTAAGCATCAGATTCTTCAGGGAATAAAACTAAAAAAAAAAAAATACCCAAACAGTGCGAGTTCAGTTTGAAGAGGCATTTTGTTACTGCTTCCCTATAATAAAAACTTGCCCTTCAATCTGTGTGGATTTACAATATGCCATTAAAATAGTGGAAAGCAGCATTCCAGTTTGAAGATGTAAGGAAGGTGCTATGAAAGACCTTAGTAAAGACCCAGTTTTACGTAAGAGGTGGAGGAGGGTGTTGGGTCAAGTGTGGTGGAGGCTTCTCATACTGAGAGTGCAACTTCCCTATATAATCTCAAAACTCAGGTTTCCATAACAACCCTGTCTTAAAACTTACCTACAGCAGCCTCTGTGCACCATTGCTGCAAGCCCCTGTGTTGCACTGCCAGGTCTCTCTAAGCTGCTGCTGGTTTCTTGGGTTTTTTGCAGACTGGAGTTGCCACCTCACTTATCTCCCTGTCTGATAAGGTTCCAGTCCAAATTGTCCTCCTTGTTTAGAATACTCAGTGTGAAGTTATACTAATCTGTTTAGTCTTATAGAATGCCTTCTCTCTAGTCTGTATTCTGTGAGAAGGATTTTCTTTGAGCTTTTCTGTTAGTAGCCCTTGGCCCTTGTGGAAGTCTTGCTTCTGCAGCTTCAGCTGCAACCATCGCTTTTGTTCTCTCTGACTGTACTTCCTTCTTCAGGCCTGCTTCCCGACACAACACCAGAAAAACATGGAAAGATGATGGAATGAATTCATTAGAGTTCAAGCTCCTTTCCAGAACAAAGCATCCTCTTTATACCAACATCACTGTGGACATTGGATATGTTCCCCCATTTTCTTAAGAGAATGAAAACGAAAGCAGAGCTTGAGCTCAGCATGACAGCATGCATATGGGTGTTCAGCCTTTACCTCCTGTTGTGGTGCAGAGCTAGCACCACCTGAGACTAACCCTCTTGTTTGTCATGCATTTTATTTTTCTTCTGACTGTTTAAGATTTAGAAGAAAAGGCTTCAGGAATAGGGTACAATAGCTAATAAACAGGCTGCTGCTTAGTGTAAAAATTGTCAAAGCACTCAAGGTCTCCTTGACAATAAGTTGACCCAGGGTTTCTGGAACCTTCTGTCCTGCTTCTTTAGTGCTAAGTGGGATCCAAGTGATTCTGTCAGATGGACCTCTGAAGTGCTGTATTTTGAGAAGGTGTTGAAGCCAGTTACAATTCTGTAAATGTTGTGAATTTGAGTAAAATGAATTATGTGTTTGGGTTAAGATTTTCTAGAATACTTTAAGGGTGCAATAAAGGAGAAAGTTGCCCTGAGCTTAAGTCTTGTTGTCTTCTAGCCTGATCCCTCACTCTTTAAATGATTTTATTGTAGCTGAATGGGACCTGAGGCTGTCATCTAATTTAGCCTCCTGCTCTGAGTAAGGAAATTAATCTAGTATTTTAGCTGTTGCTCAAGCATTAAATGTCTTTCAAGGTTGATCTGTCTTCAACATAAAACACTTCTGAGGAATCAAATACTAAAGGAAAAATTAAGTCAAACATGTCAACAGTGGAGCTGTGACCCTAGCAGGAGTGCATTTGTACTTACCTGACTGCAAGACTGACAGTCTGCCCAAAACCTTCCCTTTCTGTAATTTTTCTTTCTATGAAGTCAGTCATTAGTACTGCCTACCATGTCCAATTATTTTGGAAGCATGACACAGGGTATTTTTGCTGCTTATTTGTAGATACTAGAATTCCCTGTTCACTGAACTAGTGTATCTATCTGTCCCACTAACACCTAAGTTCTTATTTAAAGCTTCAGTCTTTGCAGTTGAAATGATGTGTCAACCAGCTAGAAAATAATTCTTTGCTTTTATAGTAAGCAGAAGTTGCTTTTTATCATGCAGTTCTTAACATATGGTGTCCTAAAAGCAACTCTCCCAAGCCTGGTTTCACATATACCTACAAGGGATGCATATCCAACAAGCAGGTGCTGACAACAGGAATGTGCTGTAATCAAGACTTCAACAGAAATCCTTTCACCAGTCTTCTAAAACAAGAATCACAAATAATAATGGCCTGGGTATGTATACAAATACACTCTGCTAACAGCATGGCCCAAAGCATTAAAAAAATGCAGATTGAAATTTCTTTCCATCTGACATAGTTGGCCACTGCTTTTCCTTCCCAATCTCTCCAGAATAATGCAGCCTGCTGCAGAACTGAGACTTTCATTTTGCCACAGGACACTTCAGCAGTCCCACACCAGGATGAGCTGAGCTTAAGGACAAGAGAAGCCTTTTGATTTCAAATGGAGTGTATTTATTGAGAGACTTTTAATATCTCCTCGCTCATTACTATTATTGCCCTTCTCTCACACATAAGCAGTTTTTTTCCCCTCAGGCTAGAAAAAATTAGCTTTTCTCAGCAAGTTTGTAGCTGGCAAAGAATACTTGTGCTTTTAATGAAAAAAGACTGGCCTGTTCCTTTTAAAGTCATGGCAGTGTTGGCAGTGCTAGGCTGCCTTCCTTCTACAACAAATAAAAAGTTTAAGAATAGTTGCAAGAACAAAATTTTTCCAAAAGATCAAGTCCTTCCACTGGACCAGCCCAAACAAGGACACTTTTGCAAATGTCCCAGCAGAAAGTGCATAGAAGAACGTGGGAACCTGTCCTTCAGGTCAGTCCATATCTCCAGTCCTCACAAAAGGAAATTATCAACCAATCAATTAGCTGCTGTGAAGAAAAACTCTTTTCTGTGCTACTGAAGTACTCTTTCCAGTGGAGTGCCAGGAGTCATCTGCTGTAACAGCAATCACAAACAGGATCTGTTGCCATTTCCTATAGCCAGTGGGGTGCTCACCCTTAGGAGATCTTGGGCTGCACGCTGAAATCCACTGTGATGTTGATGTACAAAGGGTTATGTTCAACTGAGAGCAGATTATATGAACAAGAGTTCAGCCCATCTGTTTTCCATGTTCTAGATACCTGACGTAGAAGCTTCATTCTGAGGACAAAGAGGAAAACATCTTCATTGACATGCATAACAGAGGAGTTCTGAGCTCTTTCCCACTACTAGTAAACTTAGCAGAGCTACACTCATTCTGTATCTACTGGGAATGTGAAGTCATGCTCTTCCTGTCCTTAGCATGGACAATCAGATATTGGGAAAAAAAGTCTTTTGGTTTAATCTCTGAAATTGTATCCATGTAATTAAAACTTTTGAAGTTTCTAGGGAGTATCACTTAGTTGATTCTAAGCAGGTCTCATGTACAGAACAGCTGCCAGCTGTGAACAGCAGTATCACAGGGGTGTCCCCCAGAGCCTCGAGGTACCACAAAATGCCTCTCTGGCCTAGAGCAAAGAACTTGGACACCAGGTACCTGGCTCCTAGCCACATACCAAGACAATGCAAGGTGGAACACTGTCCTTGACTCACCTTTCCCTGTTCTCCTCATTACCATGGTCTCGTTTGTGAAAGATCATCGTGTACCTGCCTACATTAGCAGATGGCCTCACAACTGTCATCTTCTGCATCTCTACCCTGGAAGAAACAACAATGACATGAGCAAGACTTGGCCTATAAACAAGCTCTTAAGGAAGAAAACCACAACATTTGGAGACTTCATCTCTGTAGATCACATGATCAAGCAAGCTCAGAGAACTATAGGAAACTCATCTTCATCTCTTCAACAACCCATTGTGCTGGAGAAATGATGCTGGGAGTTGTGTTTCTGGAGAACAGATCCAGCAGCATGACAGAAACTCTTTCTTTTGAACAGAGCCAGGTAGCTACTGCAGTAGAGACCACGTAGAGCTTAACACACGTTAAACAACAGAATACATTTAGATTGGCATTGTCTGGTCTAGTTTGTACTGCCCTGTATGAAACATACAAGGTCTGTAGCAAGATTCCACACATTGTGCCCCAAGTTCATCTAATAAAGCCCCTATACTTCATAGTTCTTCACTTAAAAACCCTCATGTTTCCTTTTGAATAGCTGGCAAACAGCTGCAAAGTTTTTATTTGTTGACATGAAGAAAAATTTCCTTCCAAGAACAGTGCCAGAAACACTAAGCCCCATGTCTAGATTTAAGTGTCTGACATCAAGCACTTGGGTGGAGCTTTTGGCCTAAAGCACAACAATTTTGCTCTGTCATCAGAAAGGGTTAACTTCATGACAACAGAATTAAGGAATAGCCCAGGTCTTTGTTAGTCACATCAGCAGCTGAAAGAGCAATAGGAAATCAAGAACTGAAGAAACTGAGCTCCTACAGGTTTCCAGTTACTGTTTGTAGCAGTAAGTTATCCAACAAGTTATCTGAAAATCTATTTGTGATGTACACCATAGGAAAGGGCCCAAAGAAACCATCACATTTAACAATGAGGCAAAACAGTAGGACCTAGAGCACTCTGGCCCCGAGTTCCTGAAGATACTGAAGGGGATGCTGCCATCTGCTGTCTTCGCAGAGGAAAGCTGCAAGGATATCCGTACAACAACCCACCAAGACACCAAGCTTCCCATTACCTACCCGCTGCAAGCTCTGTAACCAGCCCAGTCCAAGATCTACCCAAGAGGAAAGGCATGAGCCAAGTCAGATTGCAGTGTGTACTCGTACAGTTTGGTTTCCACACCAAGACCACAACAGCTGCAAAGTTATGGGGTGCCACTTAGAAGCAAGCATCTCTCTTGATTCCAATGCCTTGCAAACATTATGGAGATCCTCTGTAAATCCTGCTGATCTGCTGCACAGTTGGTTCTCTGTTGCCCACAGAAACATTTGAAAGAACACCACTGTGACCTTTGTTCACATATTAACTGTAACACTTCTCAGGAAGCTGGGGAATAAGATGGTGCCAAGCCATCCCCTATCACTATAAAAGCCAGCTTCCAAGAGGTCACAAAAAAAGCTGGTGTGTCTACCAAATGGTAGAGAGAAAAAAAAACTGAAACAAAAAAAATCCACACCATGTTGTGATTAAGAAGGGACAGAAATCCATGTCACTGGTAGACCTTTTAGATTTCTTGAGATACAGCTGACCAATCTGCTGAACTAACACAGAAAAAAAAAAACAACCTTTCATATGGAAGTTCCTAACTTTAACACACTTGATTTCACCAGTATAATTATTTGATATCACCAGGGGTATGAATTCTATGTCCCCAAAATATTTGTTTGTATACTTAAGCAATTGAAAAGGACAAACACTTAAGAATGACAGAATACACCCAGATTACAAATTGACAGGTTCTGCCAGGAGAGCTTGTGGGGTTGTAGAGTTTTCTGTTGGTTTTTTTCCTTCCTTCACTAACAGCCAGGCAGGATTAGAGGTTTCCTCCTAGGCAAAGGGCAAAATATCAGCACAAAAGTTTTGTTGACTTCTTTGTCCCACTAAACCTCTCAAACTAACAAGTTTCTCATACTTTGACAAGCATGTCTGCAAAACTAGTTTTAACAAGAGCAAAGGGCACATATACATGCAGTCTTTCTAAAATTCAGATTACTCACTATCTTAACTATCATCAACACCATCCACATACAAACTAAGCCCTGCTTGGAGTAAATCCTGGTAGTCAATGAATGCAAACAACCCAATCCCACCAAAACCAAAACACTCTCACTCTCTTGCAAAGTACTGGAACTCAATACATTTGTGTCTCCCTGGCAAATCACACTCCAGACTTCAATATTATTATTTCAGTTATAACCATTTTCCAAGCAAGAATACAAATACTGTGTAGCAGAGACAAAACCAAACCACCTGAATTTTAAAATCCACCACAACAAAGCACCACACCCAACCAACAATGCTGTCAGGAAGAGGACCAGGTCTCAGGCATGCCCAACCTTTTCAAAGAGGAAACCATTCACAGAACTGCATCTCACATTCCAAATCCCTACTGCAATATTGTTTTGAATTGAAGGCTCCTGTAGCGTTCCACCTTTGGAGGTTAGGTGTGAAGTGATACCAATTTTTAAATTTTTTTAAATCAATGCCTCCACTTCTCACACCCATTTCCCTCTAGCCTTTTATTTATTTTTATTTATTACCTGATTCGAAGGTCATCATCTTCTCCACCCCAACCCCAGTAGTTGTTAGAGAATCCATTCACCTTGGAAAACTGATCTCTTGTTAGGGCAGTTACACCTCCAAAATATCCCTTGTACCGTAACCTAGAAGTATACAAGAAGAGAGAATGAAGAATTAGAAGTCAAGTTCTAACAACAATTAAAATATCACCCTGAAACTGTGGATCTAGACCTGTCTTTCACAGAGTTAAGGGTGGATAAATCCATGAGGTGGATCTTGTTCTCTTCCTCTTATCACAAGAAGATGCTGATTTGCTTTATGCCAGAACTCTCCAACTGAAAGAACATAGCTTTCTTCAATAGTTCCTCTCTCTACACAACTCCCTATGCCAGCCAAGAAGGCCCTTCACCTCAAGGACTCTGGTGAGTAGAAAAGGAGCAAAGCTACACACTAATATAGCAGAACTTCTGCAATAATGATAGCAAGCCATCAACTATCTTGGAGCTGAATCTGTAAAACTTGGCATTAAATCAGATCACAGCAAGAGGGCATATGCTACAGGATATTGCAGGACAACTTCCAAGGTAAAAGGTACAGTGCAAGTTACTTAGTAACCCAATGTAATGGAGCTCAGCTCTGAAGGAGATTGATTTCTAACTTCTGCCTTCCTTCTGGAAATTGCATCTACTTTAAAAAGGTATTTACATATCATGCTTATTTATCTTATACCATTTTGCTATTGGCTTTTTATGATACCCTTCTCTCTCTTGGCCCTTAAGGTAAACATTACAACACAACTTCTACTACATTGCCACTGCCAACTTCAGAGGTGATGTGCACGTGACTGCAGATGGCATTTTGATACCTCCTTCTATGTGAATCTAAACAGATGAACAAGTTGACAGTGCTGGAAAGTATCCATTAGGGCAATTTACATGCCAGACAAGCAAAGGTGCAATGCTTATTATTATTTCTGGTTTGTAATCAATTTAAAAAAAAAAAAAAACAAAAACAAAACAAAAACAAAACCCACACAACAAAACAAACAAACAAAAACAAACCCACAACACACAACCTCCCTCATAAAGTATTTTTCCTGGCTGATTTTTGCTCCTGTAATAGTATCACAGAAGAACTGTGGAAGTTGAAGGGGCCTCTGGAGGTCCAGTAGTCCAACCTCTCTGCTCAGAGCTGAGTCAGCTAGAGCAAGGTGCTGAGGACCATATCCATTTAGGTTCTGAGCATCTCAAAGGATGGAGACTTCACCACCTCTCTGGGCAGCTTGTTTCAGTATTTGACCACACTCAGTTACTTTTGTATGTTTAAATGAAATTTCCTGTATTTCATTTTGTGCCCATTGCCTCTTGCCTCTCAATGAGAAGGATCTGGCTCCACCTTCTTTATTCCCTTCCATCAGGAGATCCCTCCTGAGCTGCCATTTCTCCACACTGAACAGTCGCAGCACTCAGTCTCTCTTCATATATCAGATACCCCAATCTCAATCATCTCCATGGCTCTTCCATGGACTCAGTCCAGTATGTCCACATTTTTATCCTACTGGGGAACCCAGAACTGGACACAGCACTCCAGATATCATCTCACCAGTGCTAAGTAGAGGGGCACAATCACCTCCCTCAACCTGCTGACAACACCCCTTGTCTAACGCTGCCCAAGAGGCTATGGCCACCTTTGCCACAAGGGCACATGGCTGGTAGATGTTCAATTGGCTGTCTGCCAGGACCCCAGATCCTCTTCTGCAAAGCTTCTTTCCAGACAGCTGGCCTCCAGCGTGCACTGGTCCACAGAGTTATTCCTTCCCAGTTGCAGGACTCTGCATTTCTTTTTAGCTGAACTACTTGAGATTCCTGTTGGCCTCATTCTCCAGCCCCGCAAAGTCGCTAGTGCATCAACCAACCCTCCAAGATTTTTATCTTCTGAACACTTGCCAAGTGTGCACTTGTCCAGATTACTAATGAAGATGTTAACCGGTACTGGCCCCAGTATGCAACCTTGGGGTGAACCACTAGTGACTGGCTTCCAGCTGGACTTTGTTCCACTGATCAGAACCCTATGACCCCAGCAGTTCTGCTAGTTTTCAGTCCACCTCACTGTCCACTTCCCTAGTCCACACTTCATCACCTTGTTAATTGGAATGTAATGGGAGACAGTGTTGAAAGCCTTTTGAAGTCAAGATAACCACTACGCACTACTCCTCCTTCATCCCCGAAGGTAGTCAACTCAGAGGTTATCAGATGGGTCAGGCATGACTTCTGAACAGATTTGCTTCATCATGTTCCCAAGGATTAAAAGGTGAAGTTGACCACCCTGTAGTTTCTCAAATCTTCCTTCTTGCCTGTCTTGAAGATAGAAGTGACATGTTTTCTTCCAGTCCTCAGAAACTTCCCTCGATCCTTACCACCTTTCAAAGATAACAGGATGGCCTCATAATGACAGCAACAAGTTCCCTTAGCACTCATGGATGCATCCTATCAGGTCACATGTTTTTATGGTGTATACCCAGTTTGCTTCAGTATTCCTTAACTTGATCCTCCTCCACCAAAGGTACATCTTCCACTGGTATCAGAAGCGTGGGATTCCTGAAGGCAAATCTTGCCAGTAGGGACCAAGGCAGAGAAGGCATTGAGTATCCTGGCCTTTTTCTTGCCTTTTGTCACCAAGTCCCCTGCCACATAGCAGGTACACGTTTTCCCTAGTCTTCCCAGTAACTGATGTACCTGTAGAGAAGCCCTTCACATCTCCCTTTATGTTGCTTGCAAGATTCAATTCCAGAGGGGCTTTGGTTTTCCTAACCCCATCCCTCCATGCTTAGACAGCATCTTGTGTGTCCTCACAAGTCACCTGACTTGGCTTCCACCTCTTTCATGCTTCCTTTTTCTGTTTGAGTTTTCTCAGGACCTTGTTCACCCATGCAGGCTTCCATCCACTTTTGCTTGACTTCCTACACATGGGAATGGACCATTCTCGAACATGAAGGAGGCAACCCCTAAAGATCTACCAGCCCTCCTGAATGCCTCTTCTCTCCAGGGTCATCTCACAAGTGATACTTCCAAGCAGATCCCTGAACAGGAAGTCCAGAGTTGTGACCCTGCTATTTGCATCATTCCCTCCTTGTTTCTGACCCTCACATCCCTGATCACTTCTTCCTTGTTTGTGAATATAAAGTTCAGAAGAACACCTCCCTTCATCAGCTCTGATCACCTGTGTCAGGAAGTTATCATCAATCCACCTCAGAAATCTCCCAGATTACTTTTGCCTTGTTGCATTGCTCTTCCAGCTGTGACCAGGATGATTCAAGTCTTCCATGAGGACCAGGGCCTGTATACAGCTTATTCCAGCTGTCTGAAAAAAAGCTTCAACTGTCATTTGCTGGGACTGTGATATACTTCCCAAAAGATGATGTTATCTATATAGACATACAGAAAAGACTGTTCTAGGTAGATGCAGTCTCTCATGTGCTCTACCTGTGTTTTTTAATACCTCTGGAATTTTTACTCTTCCTTGCTCTCTCCCCTTTATCTCCTCTCCTAGAAGAGACCAACAACCATAAGGCAGGGGAGGTCCTGTCAATTTTTAATTATGCATTACTACCCTGAGACTTCTGCTATGGGTGCTCTAGAGAAATGCAGTGAACAAGTGAAATGAACAGCAAGGAGGTCCCATCAACTGCAACAGCAGGGAAGAGCCTTCCCTAGCCACGCTTTCAGGCTGCACTGCCAGTCACCAACAGTACCACATCACCCCATTCCAGCAGAATGGTAGGGTCTGGGAATTGACTGCCCACCGACACATCCATATATGCATCCCACCACTTGCTTACACACCCCGTAATTCCCCTACACCACTGCAGAGGTAGACACTGCAGGAGCCAGAGCTCTTCAGGCAGAGCAGAACTGGCAGGGCCCAGGCATATCTTGCTCATAGGTGACATCACATGTAAAAATGCATCTCTGTAATAGTGTTCAACCACCTCTTCCCTGAGGATGAGAGAATATCAGCTTCTTTGGGATTTTTAAAATTGGACTGAAGAAACCATACAATAGAAACTGTCATTAGGAAAGAATGTTGTGCTGGTCTCAAGGAAACAGCTTAGCTTTTCTACGAAAGTTTTTCCCAACCTTACCATCAAAGTTTGAATATATATACACCTTTTCCTAAGGAATCTAAACCCAAGTTGTAGTTTATATAACTAAACATAAGGTATTTGCTCTCCAAAGGAGGACGGCTACTAAGATTAGCACGCACTGCATCATCATAGATTATATCCCCCAGAAGAAAAACAAAAAAAAAAAAAAAAACAACCCAAGAAACCCACAGAAAACCCACATTCCTGCCCAGGACATTTTGTGTTAATGCAGACCATGTATGACTTCAGTTTTCTCAAGCCCATCTGAGCAACGTGTCTCAGTATGCTCACCTCTGCCTAAGCAAAACACCAAGGGTGCCCAACTGGGATTTCAACCTGCAGTCTCAGCTCAGTTTAGCTATCAGTTTTGAGCTCAGAATCTGAATTCCTTCAAATATACATAGGAATTCCCTTGGAAGTAGAGCATTATTATCCCCATTTCACAGATGTGTAAATAAAGGCAGTCACACAGAACAGAAAGTATGAATCTAATTCAAACCACCAGTATCCTAGTGAATACTGGTGCAGGGTATTCACAACACTCTAGTGCAGGGATTCACAACAAAAACATTTTGTCAGTGTAAGAGTAAAAGAGTAAAGCCAAAGCTTAAAGCTGACCCATAAGTAACAACTCCTTTCTACAAATAGGAGAAACCTGAGGAAATTAGTAGTATGAAGACCCTTAGTAAAAGCAAGAAAATCCATCTGCATGCTTAGCTAAGCTAAACACTTTCAGAAACCAAAGCACAGGAGGTTAAGTAAAGTACTTCAAGCTGTGTGCCATGTTATTAGCCTGGATTCTACACACCTGTCAATTAACCAAAGCAGTGTTTCTGTCGCTTTGGTGCATGACCATCCTGTAGCCTTCAGCATTCTCTCTGCAAGGTGCAGTGCTCCAAAAACTTGTCACGAGCCCAATTCATTTGTGCTTGTTCCTATTTTCACTGAATAACTGGAAAGTGAATATTATTCTGTATAAGAATTTGCACATCCCACCTCTTTCTCATATATTCAACAAAGGAAACCCAGAAATGAAGCAGAGCTTTACTTCAAAGTACACCGAGATCAGCTTTTGAAAAGCCCACTTCTAACTAATATCTAGAGTGACATGACGTAAGAGGTGACTCTTGAAAGAAACACATTAAATTAAAAGACTCTAGTCATTAAATTCACCAAGCTCAGGAGCCTTTTTTTTTTCTCCGAGGTAGACTGAACCTGACTTTTCACTTTATATTATTTATATCACACTATCACTTAGGGCACCCATTTAAAAATCTGAACGATCTTGTATTAAATGCTGTACAGCCAAATAACTAAAGGACAACCCTATTCCTTGGCAAATTCTCACACCTGAGCTCTCAACATCAGAAGTTACCTGTTCAACAGCAAAAGCTAAGTGGCACGTTTTATCAGCACAATAGTAAGATCACACTGTTAAAACACAGGACCAGGAGACTGTAAATGTATTTTTAGTTTTAACAGAATGTCTTCGCACAACCCCTGTTACATTGCTTTCCTCTCAGAACACCCTTTACCTCATCCCAGAAACCAAAAGGATGACAATGATCATTCGTACAAGTGACCACGGAGCTGACTTCAAATACGTCCATACAGTTACCTTTTGTCAGAAGGCACTTCAGAGAGGCAGAGCATTAGCACCAGAAATCTAGTGCCAGAAGGAAGGGGAGATACCAGTGTACAGCTCCATCAGAAGAACATTATCAGTAATGTGGCATTTCCCAGATGGTATTCTCTCTATATTCCTGGTTTCCTACCTGTATCCAGTACTGTTTCTGCCAACTACAAGGTGCTTTGGTTGTCTGTCACACATGTAAATGTTAAAGTCATTTTCTGGCACCAGATCCACATCATGGAAAATGAAACAGTCCCAGTTTGCTTCTTTTAGGGCCTCTAGGTATCCTACATTCAGCAGTTTAGCTCGATTAAATTTGGTGCTGCCAGCCTGTGGAAGAGAATGGAAAAAACCTCTGAAGAAAGTGTCAAACCTTTTGAACCAGAACTGCTGCCAGGCATTTGTTCTGATCACATAGTGCGCAACCGTGCTTGTACATCACAGCCGCAGTAACTGCACAGAGAGCCACCCCATAGCATTAGATACAGCACCAGAGCAGCCAATGATGCAAAGTGTTTCTTCAGTCTCTACGTGTCATGAACACACAGAGCCAGGGCCAGGAGAGCCTGCAGTATCAGAAGTATGCATGCTGCATGATGGAATTCCACTGCTATTGCTGCTCCCGTCCTGAAGTTCCCTTCAGGCTACATAACAAGAGAGGTATCAGTAAACAGTTTAGAAACTGGTGCTCCATACAACTGTGTCAGTAAGGCTTATGGGAGTTTTGG
>WHYT01017304.1:659167-677257 GCA_009806455.1 Tetrax tetrax
AAAAAAAAAAAAAAAAAAGAAAAGAAAAACACACGCAAGAAAACCCACAAAAACCCAAACAAACAAAAAAAAAAGAAAGAAAAAAAATGAAAAAAAGTTACTCCAATATTAATTGGTTTATAGATAGCAGAGCACCTGCCACAGATGATTTATGCTTGTCCACTCAAGTTTAGAGGAGAGCAATGCTTAAAGAGTTCACTGTATTTCCTTAGGTCACCCGGTAGGTGGCAGAGCGGGAAACAAAAAGCAGGTCTCTTCATTTTTAACTTCTATCTATAACCTATTTACTATGCTGCTAGAGGGACTCCCTCTAGCACAGAGCTTCACTTTATTTTTACAGCCTTTGTTGTTTGCTTTTGCGGTTATAACATCTTCACCTTTCAAATACATCATTCTTCACCTTTGAGGTATACACATACGTGGCAGTTTTGTAAGCTTACCATGATACCATTCACTCTGGAGCAACAGGTGTGTTTGCCTTGCCGTTTATTTTTTACTGGGCTGTAAACACATGCCAGCTATCTGCTCCTGAGGACAAGGTGGTGAGCTGCCTCAAGTTCCTACGTGGAAGTCAGAGGGCCAAGCCCTGTGCTCGCAGAAACTGACAGAACAGTCATTTTCTAGAACTGCAAGAACAAAAAAAAGCAGTTTTTCAAGAAAGAAAGGAGTCATTTGCTAGAAGCTGCCTGGACAGAAAGAGGCTCCATGGAAGACGAGAAAGAAGTTGGTCTCCCCAGACAGAGAAGTTTAATGACAGGGAAACACAGTTGTATATAAAGCATGTTTTATCGTTCTAAAAAGTAACGCTTTCCTCTGAAGCGGCGATTTGTTCACCATTACCAACAGCCATCTGCTCCTGCACAAAGATTTATGGGATTTATCTCTCCATACTTGCAGTTAGGGAAATACAGCCCAGCATCCACTCTGAGAAATTAAGAGAGGGATAATCAATTGCTTCCATTCTCAGTCAGGAAGGGAGTCTTCCAAGAAAAAATTAGATAACAATTCACCTTAAAAAAATCTATTATGTCTAATTTCTGAGGTTTTTTTGTTTGTTGTGGTATGTTTTGGATTTTTTTGTTGGTGGTGGTTTTTTTTAGGTTGGGGGTGCTAAGTGTCTCGTATCTGTCAGATAATCTTCTCCTGATGAAGAACATAGGTTATTGTATGAAAATAACAATTCAGATGACTGGTAAAGAACATATAGAGAACATCTTGTATTGGGTGTCAAACCTAGCCTAGTTCAGCAGCAGCATTTACCATCTGCTGCAGTTTTGTCTCCCTCATCAGTACAGTCAGCCACCGCAGCCCAGTTTCTGCACAAATGTAGCCAAACAACAGCTAAAATTGCTTTCCAGGAAGGACAGTTTTCAATGTTAAACCACATGCTGAACAAATAACAAAGTTTACTTTCATGTTTTATTGAGGAGAGAACGTCCTCCTTCCTTTCTCTGCAAGGAAAACACTGACCACAAGAGAAACTTCTGTTGGGAAAAAAATTCTTCACCCTTTAAGGATTACAAACTCATTTTTCTTTCAGTCCTGCACTCACGTATGCACACATTTCGCAGAGGAAGTTTTCAAAGTGTTATACGTAGCCCATAAAGAAGATATCTGGAGTATTCCCCCTTCAACGGCTCACAGAGAAAAATGTAAATGGCTCATTTTGTTATCTTCCTCCAAAGTAAGCTCAGTGTATTTTAAATAGTTAAATCCTGGTTTTAACTATTTCTTTCTGCAAAAGTTACTTAAAACAACTAATGGCATCACAAATGGAGAGTGAAGATGGATTTGCCATAAAATAGAGTTTTATTAAACCCACTATCCAGTCTTTGGATATGCTTATCTACATGGAAAGGCTAAGCAAAAGTTTCCAGTCTTCCAAGTAAAAACTGATAGAGCAAGCCCAGACTTGACATCACAGATCACATCAGACAAAACTTTCATACTTCCGTATTACTTTCCGCTAAGATGACAACAGCCGTACTCCACCTCACATATTTCAATAAATAAAGAATATATGCCCATTCTCCCATGATTTATTGCTAACCACTGCTTGCTAGCTGGAGTGAGCCATTATATGTACGATTACAGTACATACTAATGTAGGAAAAAAAAGAAAGCCTAATTATTTTCACTCTACAGACCATATGATGACTCTAAACAATGAAAGAACAGTCTGTTCCAACTGAAAGTATATATCCTGCCATGACTTTGATTGCTGTTGTGCCGTGCCATTCAGCAAAAGTGTAAACCTTCACCTAGGATGCACTGACTGTTACTGATTAACTCTAGCCTCTTTAAAAAAAAAAAAGGCAAGAGAAACTATTAATTTATCACTTTTTTTCTCCTGCTGTCTGAAAAATCTGTTTAGACTCAAAGCAGAACACATAAGTAAATGACAGCAAAAGAAAGCAAATGCCATAAAAGATCAAGAAAAAGACAACATATTACAAAGAGAAATCTATACTGCTTTTAGCTCATGTGACTTTAGACAAAAGACAACGTGACACAAGTGTGTCTGCTCAGATTTTAGCTGCTAACTCAGCAGAGCTAGAAAGAATGCAAATAAAGAAATTGCTAAATCTTTAAAGATACAAATGCTCTGCCATGATTATTTCTTCCCACAGCCCTTGCTGGACAAGCAAAGCACTAACAAGCAGTAGCCGGCACGTTTAGTTTGAGGTAGCAGAAACAAGTACAACCACACGATACACACAGCTTCACGACAGTCAGTAAGCAAATGGGAGAGAAGAGCTGGAAACAAACTGAAGGAAGCCTTCGATCAAAAAAAATTTCCAAATTTAAAGATAGAAAACACGTCCACCTAGTTACATATGTGTATACTGCAAGAGAAGCAAGTTGCACTAGTAATGCAAAAGATGCTTACCTTGAACACTAGCTTAAAAACAGTAAGTTACAGACTGAGAAACGGACATCAGTTAAAGATACTGTTAATACTTCCCAGCTTTGTTAACAGCAGCTGAAATCCTGTAGTGCTACCAGCAATTGCTGCATGCACCATTGCATCCCTCTACAAGTAGAGGTGCTCGAAGCAGGCTTGGAGGACTGATGTTAACAGAGGCAATAGCATGCCTCTCCTCAGACTGTAGAGCACTGACATCATCCCCACCCAAACACATCTCTGTACAGTTGCCTCACCTGGTGAATAACATAGATGCCGTAGTCAAGTTGCTGCCTCTGTAGGAAGGGGTGGAGGTGCTCCAGAAGGTACAGCAGATGCTTCTCTCTATTGCGGTGTGGGATGAGGATGGCCACATGCTGCAATGCTGAGCACTCTGTAGGGTGATATCGGCCCTTGGCTACCTGAGGGTTCTCTTTCTGCACTTCTTCTAGTGTGAGAGATGCTTTGAAGGCAAGTTTGCTGGCACCTCCTGTAGGAGAAGCACAAGAAGCTTTCCTGAGATGTTTCTGGTTGCGGCCAGTCACCTAATGAGAAACTCTGTAACCAGCATCAGAAACCCAGGTGCAAGCCTCAGTTGGTTTCTCTGCCTTTCAATGAGAAAAGTAGTGCTACAAGGATATTTTGCAGGCAGCAGCAGGAAATGGTATTGAGTGTTTAGTTGCTTAAACTGATTATAGAGTAGTGATGAATAAAAACAAACAAACAAAAACAACAAGAGATGTTCCACCCTACTGCAGGAGGACTGGCCAGAAACAGCTGCTAGGGCAAGCCAGAATAGTGAAGTGGAAAGATACTGTGGCTGAGAAGTCATCTCAACTTAAAGCACAAACAAAAGCATTACAGTCTTAAAGCTATAAATTTGTAAGATAAAAGGTACCAAGGTTTTCTGTAGCCAAATGAAGTTTTCATCACTTCTTTTGCATTGAGTTATCATTCCAGCCCCTCCGGACTCTGCAAACTCATGAAAGAGAACAATGCAGGCAACTGTGTCTGATACAGCCACAGTGCATTTACTTAAGCAAATATATCTTGGGGACAGAGGTGGGGGCGTGCAGCTAGACAGCAGCTTTTTTGACTGCATAGAGATGGAGGGAAGACTCCAGCTTCCCAAATGAATCCCTAATCAGGTTCACAAAAAGGAAGACTACAACAATAACATGGTACTGCAAAGCAGAAGCCTGTTACTGCTAGCAATATTAAGACAAAAAAAAAAAAATGGACTAATAAAAATTGCCAAAGCAAGGAAATAGTCGCCTATTTGAACCTCCACCATAAACAGTGCTAACTCCAGTGCAGCTGTGAAGTCCTTCAATTGTCAAGATAGCGACCCAAAAGTACATCTCATAATGAAAAAACAAAAATTGAGCAAAGGTTAAAAGACTTGTGCTTGAGATAAAGATAGTTCAATAAAAAAAAAAAAAGCAAAAGCTGTGTGCACAAGCAAGGCACAAAGAGAAATTCATTCATTACTTCCCATTGACAGGCAGATGTCCAGCCACATTCTGGGCTTCACCACATATAGTAATTGTTGGGAAGACAAATGCTGTAACCATTAATACCCTCCTTCATCCTTTTCCTGAGCTTTATTGCTAAGCATGATGTAACTTGTCAGAAAGGAGAGGAAAGCAGCATCACTTACGCAGGTATGGAGACAGAGATGGGCAATGATCCTGAAGTGACTTCACCATGGGAACTTCCACAATTGATTGGATCTCCTCTTTCTTTTGGTTGTCCTCCAGGCTAGTTACCTTTCTGAAACCCTCCATTATGCTCTTAGCTTTAGAAATTTCTTGGCTGGAGTCCACAAAGTAACTGAATGTGGCCCATAGCACCATCAAACACAAAGTGACAAGCACCAACACTTTGAACTTATAGAAGAGGTGAAAGATATACAAGTTCAAGGCCATGGCACTCTCTGATCTGCAAACTGCTTCCTTTGCTCTGACGCCAAGGCAAGCCACTGTACACCTAGTGGGGATGAAACCAAAGATTCCAGGAAGAAGAACGTCACAGTTAGAAAGGAGTGCTGGAGGTAGGGAGGGGTGCCACACTTCCTGCAGTTTTGCAATTCATGGAGCCACGCTGCTGTTTGCTCTTCAAATGTCACAAAATACAACTTAACCTGGACAGAGAAAAACAGGAAAAAGTTAGTTCCCACCGCCCTCCACTGCTATACCTTCACAGACTTCATGAAAAGAACTTATGACAAAACATGAAAGAAACAGCAAATATGAAGTACTGGTCAGAAACTAAGACACTGAACTGTCGTCCTAGCTCAGCCACAAACCAGCTTCATTATTTCAGGCAAATCACTTTCCTGCTTTGTTCTCCACTCCCAGCCTTTTTTTTTTTTCCAGATCAGAAAGTGCAACCACTACCCCACGTTACATCTGTGTCGAGTGCCTGGTAATATACAGGCCTTACTACTTCTATTCCTACCAAAATTAACAGCTGCAAGGCAAGGGATTCTGCTGGCTACGAGTAAAGCCAGCTCCCTCCACCAAAACAAAAACCACATTAATCTCTCAGAAGAAAACAGGTTTTTTTCAGCAAAGGGACTATTATTAATGTTATGTTGCTCTGCACAATGCAGCGTGAACCCCGCAATACTTGACTGGCATCAGAAATAATTCCTCCTTATCTGCTGCCTGTCAGTACCACCTTGTAGGTCTTTACCCAGTATTCCCCATGCTGCCACAGGAGGCAAATCTTCCTGCTTTTTAAAGGAAAGGTTCAGTTCTTCAGTGTCAGGTCTGTGAGGATCCAGTCCTTTGTTCGGTTTCTTGCCCTCTTTCAAGAGCTCCATTTTCATACAGCCTTTCACTGCCATCATAGTATGAAGTTACCATGCTAATACTTCTGTCTGTTCTTATCATCTCATAGCAGAGAAAGAATGAAATTTTAATAAAAGAGAGCTTTGATATGGAAAATACACGAGAAAATTGCTACCTGTGAGAAGAACAAGGACTGAGTCTAAGTGAAGCAAAGGCAGCGATTAAAGACAATGCACACGAAACAGGCTGGATTAAAGAGAAGAAACACAAAAACATGGAAAGTTATTTTATATCAGCTTTCAAAATATGAGACCTTGGAGAGATACTGCAGGTAGAAGGAATATAGTAACTCTACATTCCCACTAATTTAGCTACACTATCTTCTGAAAGAGTTTACCATTCAGCAAGACTTCAGACTGACAAGACAAACTACACGATGTACTTACTACCTGAGCTTCTCAGGGTTTGCTGGCAATGACCAGCTGCTGTCCCCCTCCCAGCAGGCACTACACAGAGAGGATACCCTGCTCTCTCCATCCACATGCACGACGTAGCGCTGCTCTAAGGAAGTGACAGAAGAGTTTTCAGTGACCTCACCACTAACAGCGAAGGATCTCCACATCCACTTCAACTTGGGGGGGTTTGCTGGGTTCCCCCCCGCCCCGGGTCTTCAAGGACACAAGGATAGAATCACCAAAACAAACAAGAAGGGAAGCCCAAGTCCCTCTTAGTCCTCCCATTCTTGTCTCCTGGCCCTTGAGACCACATTTTCCAGCAAACTCTTTCTGTTCTTAAGTAAATTACACTGGAGACCATCTGAATCTCTGCTTCATTGTTTTGAAAGACACAGAAAAATTGGCTTAGTGCTTTCAACTACATCCTTTCCCCTGATTTTCCACATGGGGAATCATCAGAACAGTCTGGATAGTATTGACAGTATGGGTCTCTACTATTCTCCAAAGGAAACTTGAGAATGACCAGAACTAGGTTTTTTTGTTAGCTCTGTTGTCAGAACAGGAAAGAAAACACCAGCCATAAAGCAACACCTCACATCCAACTGACCTACAAAGTAAAGGAAATCTACACAGTTCAGGATAGCTATATACACATCTTTATTTTAAAAAGTACTGGCAA
This sequence comes from Tetrax tetrax, assembly GCA_009806455.1. Lineage (NCBI taxonomy): Eukaryota > Metazoa > Chordata > Aves > Otidiformes > Otididae > Tetrax > Tetrax tetrax. The sequence goes on from WHYT01017304.1 coordinate 666,002, forward strand.
ATCTAAGCTGCATGCTGATAGCACACAGTACTTTCTACTGTCAGCTTGTAGTAAACAACTGGAAAGCAACTTTGAGGGACAGTCAGTAACACATTTCACAGATACGGTAAGCTCAACTACTTCTTTCTGAAGGTAATTCATTTTATAATGCTAAGAGGAGTAACATGGTATCCAGCTTCCGCGCTATCCAACAGAACAAACAGACTTCAGATCCAAATGCAAACAAACCTCAGGCCTCAGTTATAAAAATCTTCACACTCACTTAGCATGCCTCCTTACATACTGTGGTAAAATCATACCTCCATCACTTCTCTCTCCTATACAGCAAACACCGACAACAGAAGAGAAAATGAGAATTTTTTTTCTCCTCCTGCATCATCAGAGCTGTTAAATAAATTCTTACTACATAATTAGTTGGCATGTCCCTAGAAGGGCAGTGCTCTCACTGCTGACAGCTACCCCAACAAGCCACATTTCTGCAAACACTCAACGCTCCTTTTCAACACAACTCTGGGTTAAGGCCTTGTGGCCTCAACATCATGCTATGTACCACAACCACTCTGGCAGGGACAATACAGTCACATATTAAAAATACACATATAAAATCATGTCTCAGAACCACTGCACACACCCCAGAGGGGGCCCACACCAAGAGGGGGCATGCTTTATGACAATCTGTTCCAAACACCAGATTACGCCAACCCTGAGCAATGTGCACATGAGCCTGTCTGCACCAGCTCACCTGGCAGCCTAATTCTCTTTCTGGTACCTGTCACACAATCTTTGTTTTTTACAGCATATGCTGACTGTGTGCTGGAGAGGGTACCGCCACTGTAAAACCAATTCTCAACTCTTCAATCTTTCTTCAGCGCCCAACAACTTCATACTGAGTACTACAAACAAATCTGGACTGGAATGCAACCAGATGGAGATTAACGGTGATTAAAACAGCCACATAGACATCCCAAAGCTTGGAGATCTATGCAAGAACAGCAAGGATTTGTCCCCCTTACTTATCTTTCCCCTTAAAAGGACACACAAATGTTCTTTTGACCTGGTAACCTTCCTGCTGGTTCTGGGTTTTGTCCTAACACAGCCTTGGTGATATTCAGAACAGAATTCATTAATCCAGAGGGACAACGGGGACGGCAACAAGAGAGCAGAATTCTTCAGCTTCTACCCCTCAAGGGGGAGATCTGAATTGTTCTACAAAAGCTTCATCACCTTTTAAAAGGTGTGGTGGTTCTGCATATTTTAAAAACAGAGGTTGAAATGGACCCCACACTCCACAGTTTTCCATACTAAGACCAACTACAAATAATCATTATCTCTAGGGATCTGCAAGATCAGAATGTCCACAAGCCACAAATGGATGCATACTTGAAGAAGTGTCATGATTCAACCCCAGCTGGCAATCAAGTACCACACAGCTGCTCATTCATCCTCCCCAGAGGGATGGCAGAGAATCAGAAAGAAAAATTAGTAGGTTGAGATAAAGACAATTTATTAGGACAGCAAAGGAAAAGATAATAATAAAATATATATAAAAACAATAATAATAAAATAGAAGGATAATAAAATATACAAATGCACAATTTCTCACTACCTGATGACCAATACAACCTGTCCCGTGCAGTAATAATGGAACAGAACCAAGAGCAATCTTGGAGCTATCCCAACAGAGAGGAAAAGAGAGCAAAAGTGAGAGTTGCCCACCAGTCAACCCCGCTTATATACTGAGCATGATGTCTATGATATGGAATACTTCCTCTGTTTGGGTCAACTGTACTGGCTACACCCCTCCCAGCCTCCTGCATCTGCACATCAGCAAAGCCCGGGACGCTGAAAAAGTCCTTCATCTCTTAGCAACAACTAATAATATCAGTGTATTACCAATATCCTTCACATACCACATCCCACACTAAATCCAAAACACAGCAGCTATTGGGAAGAAAACTATCTGTATCCCAGCCGAAACCAGGATAGTACGGAATTTTCTTCTCCACCACCCAACTCAAATATGTTCCAGATTAACTTGGGCTGAAAAGGACAACATAAAATTAAGATACTGAACTTAACATGCAGGATATGACTATCAACAGGTATTTGCTAAAAATCAATTTATTAAATTCATAGCCTCCCACTTTATCAGAAGTGGACTGCATTCTTAAAGTTAAAAGAGTTGCCTACCTCTGATGCACAGACTAGTGCAAATGTGCTGCCCCCCTAAAATTATTTTTTTCCACAAATAAAATAAAAAAATAAAAATGAGCTATCTATGGAAAAACACATAATGAAACATCAGAAAGTAATTAGCAGTATTAATAAGAATAACAAGCTTATGAATTACTTTTTTTTTTAAATATGAGGAAGAACACACAGGTGTAAAAATGCTAAGGTACAAGGACGTTACACTATGAACTTAAATTCTGAACTTACTGCACCAACCTTATTTCTACCCTCCTCCCCTCCTATTCAGTTAGGTGAAGTCTCACATGTACCAATTTCCTTTGTCAGCTTTGTGAGATTCTTTTCTGAACAGATGTTACTAAAAGTTCACAGTACTTGCCTCTGAGAAATATTCACCATACTACTGTCAGTGTGATTTATTTCATATAACTAAGACTACACCTTCACTGAGTTCTACAGCAGCAGAATGTTGCTCTTGAGCTCTTCAACAGGGCAGCATAAATCTGCATAAATGATCACAACAATTAATCACTTTCAACTCACCACAAACCACACATAGAAGGGCATAATTCACGTTTCATAAACTTGCAGCTCAGTATTTTGATGTTTTCTACGGAGAATATAGTATGTATTTCAAAATGTGGAAAGCATGGGGATATATTGGGTATTTTAAATGGACAAACACATACACAGATGAATTTACCCATCAATTTACCTCATGTTATTACTTCATAGGTTAAAAGGTATTAGGTTTCACTCCCCACTCCTCCCCAAGACACAAGAATGGCATGTGCACAGAAAGGCACATCTGACTCTATTAACAAAAGACAAAGAACTGTACCCCTACGAATTAAGATGACTGAGAAATACACCTTTATGACTCCCGTCAAAGATGGAGAACTCATGAACTTAAGAGGACAGTAATTGGAAACAAAAGGACAAGCAAGAGGTTAAGCCTCAATAAACACTTGTCTGTCAGAGAAATGACAGGAAAATCTGATCATTGCCCCTCTGGAAGATGTTGCTTTACTATTTCAAGCAAAGGACTCTTCATCTGAAAAAGTGATCTTTCACCAACAAGCCCAGAATATCTGAGTTGCTAAAATTAGGCAGCTAATACAGAGTCAAGAATGCCAGAGTTTTGGCCTTGTTAAAGAAAAGAAAAGAAGTTAGGCCCAGGGCCTGTTGTTAAAAAGCCGCACTTGACAAAGTAGTATAAAAGCCAGAGTTGTAACACATCCATAAAATCATTATTAATGGAACAGCCTTAAAATACTGACTTGAATAGTCATTCAGAGTAATGGTAACCTTCCTGCTGGTGACCCAATGGTCATTCTGCACTTCACATTAAATAATGGAGCAGATGCTTTGCATTTCATAACTTCCAGTTAGATAAAATTAAACCTTTAGCAATTAAGTACAGATTGAGGATATGCAGCCACAGGATGGCTGAGGTTGGAAGGGACCTCTAGAGGTCATCTGATCCAACCCTCCTGCTCAAGCAGAGCCACCTAGAGCCAGTTGCCCAGGACTGTCTCCAGCCAGCTCCTGGATATCTGCAGAGATGGAGACTCCTACAGCCTCCCTGGTCAACCTGTGCCAAGGCTCAGCGATCCTCAGAGTAAAATATGTGTTTCCTGGTATGCAGATGGAACCTCCTGTTTCAGTTGTGCCTACTGCTTCTGGTCCTGTTACTGGGCACCACTGAAAAGAGCCCGGCTCCATCCTCTTTGCACCCTCCCTTCAAGTATTTATATACATTAATAAGATCCTCCCCTGAGCCTTCTCTTCCCCAGGCCGAACAGTCCCACATCTCTCGGCCTCTCCTCATAGGAGAAATGCTCCAGTCCCTTCATCATCTCCATGGCCCTTCGCTGGGCTCTCTTCAGTATGTCTATGTCTCTCTGGGGAAACCAGAAATTGGCATAGGACTCCAGGTGTTGCCTCACCAGTGCTGAGTAGAAGGGAAGGACCACCTCCCGACCTGCTGGCAATGCTTTGCCTAATGTGGCCCAGGATACTGTGTGCCTTTTTTGCTACAAGGGCACATTGCTGGCTCACATTCAGCTTTGTGCCACCAAACCTAGGTCCTTTTCTACCAAGATGCTTTCCAGCCGGGTGGTCACTAGCATGTAATGGTGCAGGGGTTGCTCCTCACTCTGGATGGCAGCACAACCCTCTGGCATTTGTTTATCTGCTGCTCTTCATAATTTGGTGTAGTCTGCAAACTTGCTGAGGCCAGAGTCTGCCCTATCATCTAGATTATTAATGAATCCAGTCCAGTTAAACAGGACTGGACCAGATATTGACCCCTGTGGTACACCATTAATTACTGGCCTCCAACTAGACTTCATAACCAATCTCTGGGCACAGCTATTCAGTCAGTTTTCAATCCACTTCATTGTCTGCTTATCCAGCCCATATGTCAACAGCTTCTCTATGAGGATCTTAGGGGAGATAGGGTCAAAGGACTTCCTGAAGTCTGGGCAGACAACATCCACTGCTCTCCTCCCATCTACCAGACCAGTCACGTCACTGTAGAAGGTTATCAAGCTGGTCTTCCTTGGTGAATCCCTTGGTGACTTCCCCTTGGTGAATCCACGCTGACTACTTCTCATGATTTTCTTGTCCTTCATATATCTGGACACATCCTTCTAAGGTACTGAAGTGAGGCTGACCAACCTATAGTTCCCTGGGTCATACTTATTGCCCTTCCTGAAGACAGCAGTGACATTTGCTTTCCTCTAGTTTTTGGGCACTTATCCCAGTCACCATGATCCAAAGATTATTGAGAGTGGCCTAACCATGACATCAGCCAGCTCCCTCAGCACTCATGGGTCCATCCTATCATGGCCTGCAGACCTATCTATGTCCAGTTTAACTATTCCCTGACCTCCTAAGTAATCCTCTTCGACCAAGGCTACATCCTCCTTGCTCCACCCTTTTCTCCTGGTCTTTGCAACCTGGGATTCCTGAATCCCAGTCTTGCTAGTAAAGACTTGAGGCAAAGAATGCATTCAGTAGCTCAGCCTCTTCCATATCCTGTATAACAAAGTCCCCCATCCCACTGAGCAACAGGCCCACATTTTCCCTTGTCTTCCTTTTGTTACCTATGTTCTTATAGAAGCTCTTCTTGTCATCTTTGATATCCCTAAATCACGGCTGACACACTGGTCTGTGGCTGAAAAAAAGACTACCCAGTCAGACATTAAAACATGCAAACAGTAATTAAATCAAAGATTCAATACTAAACAGATTTGCTATAAACAATAATCCCCAAGATGCTGGAAGTGTGGTTGTTCCTTCTTCTATACTTTGTAACTCTTGAGGGACTATCCCTCAAACCATGGGTGGGAAAACATCTGCGATGCAACTAAAAACTCTTCTCCTAGCACTCAAACCTGTCTCTAGCTAGATCTGATCTTCATTAAAGGTACCAAGAAACTTTCACAGGAACATAAAGTGCAACTCTTCTTGTGAAATAAATTCTCAGTGAAGCATAACCAAATCTAGCTTATAATGTTACAGCTGACTACAGCCCTTCATGCCACAAGGTTAAAAACACCACGGTACACTTTTCAAAATCCATGGGGAAAAAAACCAACCAACCAAACAAACCCCCAAAAAACCAAACCACAAACAACAACCAGAAAAAAACCCACAGTTATCAAAATACAACATCAGCCAGAATTCCAAAATCAATGAAAAATGACAATAGTCTCCATCTATACACAGACATAATCAGATCTAGAAAGACACTACAAACATACTTCTAAATATATCCATGCTCATATTGAGGCACAAATACGGCACAATCTGTGTTTCCCAGCATCATATATGTACTGATAACTGTCCCTATGCTCTGCAGCTTGTCTGCCAACTCAAATTCTGTAGCCTGCTAGGTTTTTTGAAACATATGCCAAACTACTTGCTTGCTCCAAGGTTCCTAGCACTGCTTAGAATGGGCTACCTGTAGGAACTGATCAGAAATGTACTGCTACGAGACTCACCTCACAAACAAAGGGGGTTCACTTCTGATCCTTGAGTCTGTAGGCATGAACTTGAAGCCCTAACTTGCTCTCCACCCAGGCAGCCCAAAGTAATAAGCAAGGTACCAGCACGAACAAGACTTCTTCCTAAGCAAACTAGAAAGATCAGAGCCATCCATTTTCATTCAAGGTTTTGCCCAATGAAAATACACACGCATTGGACTCCATGAAGCTGTGCAAGCAGTGAGCAACATATGTACAAGCTGGTTCCTCAGCTGTGGTGGGGGAGGGCTGTAGAGTCAACCTACCCATATGCACTCGGCAATTGCCTATCAGCCTGACTGAAGCCACTAGCACTATGGAGCTCAGAGACATCCAAAAGTTCTCAAGTAAAGGCTGTTCTTTTTCATCCAGGCAGAATTCCCAGGTAGATGAAGACAGCAGGAAGATGGATTACTAGTAGCCTTGACCTACATATTAGTGAAGGAAACTAATCTTATAAACAAAATTTGTTATGTAATTGGAGTTGCTAAAAACCTCATTATTTTCCAAACACTTATTTTTCCCTTAATAATTTTTAGATTAACTGTCATTATAACTATGCTAAAGCCTACGTGATTACTTATAAAAAAAAAGTTACATTTAACAGTATAAATAATCAGTGAGAACATACTTTCTGCCTAAATTTTACTTTTCACATGTCTGCACTTAAGATAATTCATCCTGTATGGAACATCTGCAGAGCAGTTCCAGAGAGATAATTTTCCATGCCTCAAATGAAAGTCATTTTTAACTTACACAAACTAACTTTGACTCCACCTGTTTCACACTGCCCAGTAAGTAGAGGTTTCCTATCATGCAGGAATTTCCAGAAGCCCCTGCAACCTCAAGCTCATGTACACATTCACAGACAGAACAGGTTCAACAGCAAAAATGATTCACTTCAATCTAACTTTACAGACTTTCACAAGTTCAAGCAGGAAATGAAGAATGAAAGAATTCCTTGAGACTGCATTTATCAGCTCTGTACTATGCAGACTATTAGTTAGTATTTTATCCAGGCTAAAGTCAAAAGCAGCAATAGGTTAGCTCTGGGACTATCATGAAGCAGTATAGCAATCTCCTTCATTAAACCCTCCAAGAAAGAATTAGATTCTTTACAATTGACAAAGTAGAAAAATCACTACACAACATTCAGCTTTTCTATGCAAGATAGTTTGAGTCCTCAAGTTTTACAAGAGTCTAAATCTGCTCCTTTCACAGACATTTCCTTTTTTTCAGTAGATTAGTTTTTTTAGTAGGACATTAAGTTAATTATTTTTAACACCTCTTTTATACAACACTTACAATCCTATTACCTCTTCCTATCAAAAAAAAAAAAACCACACATCAATTGCACTGAGAAATGGTGAAGTTATGAGCTATTTAAGAAAAAAAACCAACCAAACAAACAAAACCCCATCCTCAGACAAACGCCCTTTCCACTTTCCAGAATTTCAAGCCATATGAAGCAAGTGCATTAAACCACTCACTGCTGCTGCCACACCCCTCCTTCCTGTAGAGCAGTCACTCCAAGAAGCATTGAAGAGTGCTATGCAAGCAGCAGACACTTTTTATCCAGGAAGCTCTACACCATAGAGAAACACCTGTTACCACTCACATGCTGCAGGAAAAAAGTCAGCTCAAAACTCACAGGATGACTAAAAGAGCCAACAGATCCCACTTTTCCCCCAGCCCTAAGAGGCTCACTAGTGCCATTCCACACAGCCCTCCCTCAGCTCCCACACAGCCCTGCCCGGGACAGCAGACAGCCTCTCTCCTTTCCTCCTAGCACAGCAGAACCAGCACAGGGGCACTCAGGCATATCTTGACAGAGGACTGTGCCAGAAGCAGTACTGCACAGAAATAATTACTATAACAAATGACATGATTAGAAACAAAGGCCCAAGCCTTTGCTCCTAAAAGCAAACCCCTATTTCTATAGGAGTCTTTTGGTATCTGCTCCATTTGGAGATTTTTAACATTAAAGACATCATTCTTCTTACATAGATCAAGCTGCCCACTCTCTTGTCCACACCTGTGGAGAAGTCCAGGCACTCCCACCACTGCACTCCTTTCCATTATTGCCTGGACATACGTGCTGATGACAGTATCACCACAGACAGAGATGTGTACTTTATGCAAGGGCATTTCAACTAGCCTGGCCTGCTGAACCAGTCTTTTCACAAAAGGTAACTTATTATAACAAGATTGTCCCTCATGCGTGCTTTTTCCACCACTTTGCCCCATAACACTCCTCTAGCAACCTTACAGAATCAGCAGGATGGAAACAACAGAGGTGTCTCTCTGCATTCTTGCCCATCTGGGGCCCTCTCAGGCTACCAGGGCAATAGGACTGCAATATTAGCTGAGCTCTGGTCCGGCACACACCTGCCAGGAAGAGTTTTGCTGCCAACCTACCTAAGCCTCCTCCCTAGCTGCTACGTATTAAGCTGACAAACACACTTCCTTTAGTAGAGTTGCATCTACATTAGAGGAATTTATGAGCACATCTATGTCAGGTAAGGGGTGGGATTTTCTCATGCTTTCAGTCAACATACAGGTAATGACAAAACATATGGAAAAGATGAGACCTGAGTACACACGGGATACACAGCTAAGATGGATTGTATTACACGTGGGGAAAGAAAGGATAGGTACAGCCTCACGATAAGTAATCTCCTGTAACTCAAACCTGTTTGAGCTCTGTGCAATACGTACATTCCAAGCAGGAAAATATTTCAAAGCTTCCCCTGTAAGCCTCCTCCATGTCACAAAGCTCTTACTATCACGAAGATATTTATTATCACAAGAGTTTCGGGGGAAAACTTTCTTGTTTCAGACCCTTAGTGGTATGGAAAAAACCTTTGGACTACTGTACGTTTCAACTGGTCAGCCACATAAAGTCAGACTAGCCTGGATCTTGACTGTCAGTGTCTCACCTTCCTATTTGCTCCAGTCCCCAAATTATACTTTCTCTGCACCAGCACTGGCTCTCATGTAAACATGGGGTTAGCCAGATCAGTAGGCAAGCAGTATTTCTAGCAACCTTCTGTGATCCTCCATCTAACCGTCCCACTAAAGAATGTAAGAAGATCTGGGACGACTACCAGCAGAAAAACAACAGCTTAGCTTTCAGTTGAATAGAAACAGTTATTTTACAGGGATTATAATATAAATTTCCAGGAAATAACTGCTAACATTCTACAAACTGTCTCAAACCAGACAATTTTAAAGAGGAAACCTATGAGTTAAAAAGAAACAGGCCAAGGTGCATTTGTGGGGCCTGATCAGAATAACAGCCACTGCCAGCTAAAACATTCCAGTTGTGTCAAGAATACAAACAGATGTGTTGGCTCCACACTCCTTTCTTGCTATTTATGACTTGATAACTGCTTGATATTCAATGTAAAAAAAACAAAGCTCCCTGAATTACAAACTAAAAGAGATAAATGCATAACACCAGGAAATAACCTATTTAGCTTACGTAACTTACTGTCTCCTTGTGTGTGGGCTACGACCTTGTTGGCATCACGGAGACTTGGTGGGATGACTCTTAGGACTGGAGCGTCAACATGGAGGGGTACAGGCTTTTTAGAAAAGACAGGCAGGGAAGACGAGGAGGGGGTGTCTCTCTCTATGTGAGCGACTGGCTGGAGTGCGTGGAGCTCCGCCTGGGGATGGAGGAGGAGCTGACAGAGAGCTTATGGGTTAAGATCAGAGTACAGGGACGGACGGGGGATGTTACGGTGGGGGTCTGTTACAGGCTGCCTGGCCAGGAGGACAGAGCAGACGAGGTGCTCTATAGCCAGATAGGAGCAGACTCACAGCGGTTACAAGCCCTGGTCCTCATGGGGGACTTCAACCACTCCGACATCTGTTGGAGAGACAGCACGGCAGGGCACAGGCAGTCCAGGAGGTTCCTGGAATGCGTGGATGACAACTTCCTCCTGCAGGCGATAGAGGAGCCGACAAGGAGGGGTGCCATGCTGGACCTCGTACTCACCAACGGGGAAGGGCTGGTGGGGGACGTGAAACTGATGGACAGCCTTGGCTGCAGTGACCATGACGCGGTGGAGTTCAAGATCCATGGGGCAGTGAGGAAACTGCACAGCAAGCTCTCTGCCTTAGATTTCAGGAAGGCGGAGTTCAGTCTCTTCAGGAACCTCATGGGCAAAGTGCCTTGGGAGGCGGCCCTGGAGGGAAGAGGGGCCCAGGAAAGTTGGTCCACATTTAAGGAGCACCTCCTCCAAGCTCAGAAGACGTGCATCCCGATGAAGAAGAAGTCGGGCAAAAAGGCCAGGAGGCCAGCGTGGATGAGCAAGCAGCTCCTGGACCAACTGAGAGTAAAGAAGGAAGCCTATAGAGCGTGGAAGCAGGGACAGGTAGCCTGGGAGGACTACCGAGTGGCTGTGCGAGAGGCCAGGGATCGGGTGAGGAAGGCTAAAGCCCTGATGGAATCGAATCTGGCCAAGGATATAAAAAGTAACAAGAAAAGCTTTTACAGGTATGTAGGGGACAAAAGAAAATCCAAGGAGAATGTAGGCCCCCTCCGGAAGGTAACGGGTGTTGTGGTTACCCGGGATGTGGAGAAGGCTGAGGTACTCAATGACTTTTTTGCCTCAGTCTTCACTGATAAGGGCTCTTGTCCCACCACCCAAGCTGTGGAAGGCACAGGCAGGGACTGTGAGGATGAAGAACCGCCCACAGTGCTCGAAGAGCAGGTTCGGGATCATCTAAGGAACTTGAAGGTGCACAAGTCCATGGGGCCTGATGAGATTCATCCGCACGTCCTGAGGGAACTGGCAGATGAAGCAGCCAAGCCACTGGCCATCATATTTGAGAAATCGTGGCGGTCTGGTGAGGTCCCCGATGACTGGAAGAGAGGGAACATAACCCCCATTTTTAAAAAGGGGAGCAAGGAAGACCCGGGCAACTACAGGCCGGTCAGCCTCACCTCCGTACCTGGCAAGGTCATGGAGCAGATTCTCCTGGAAACCATGCTAAGGCACATGGAGAGCAAGGAGGTGGTTGGTGA
>WHYT01017304.1:681085-691334 GCA_009806455.1 Tetrax tetrax
GGGCCTGCAGGCCTTATCCGCTTGTTTGCTTTAGGATTTCAGAGCAAACTCGGGAGGCGTAACTTTTATCAGCACGGGTGAGATGGTGCCGGCGGCTCGGCCGCCCGGGTGCCAAAGCTCTGCTAGCTCCTGCCGTTTGCGGGAATGCGGGAGTGCCTGGGTTTGGAAGCTGCGGGGCCGTGGGCATCGCAGCATTTGCATTGCTGGGATTCAAAAGTTGAGGGTTCCGCTTCTTCTCAAAATGTATCCTATTTGGCACTTCTTTACAGCAAAATCAGACGAGGCTTGGCAAGAGTTCTTAGAATCTCAACAATCAGAACTTAAGATTCCTGTTTCCAAAACCTAAATGCTCAGGAATGAGAAAAGTGTTTCCCTTCCTTAAGTGGAGTCACAAAAGGGCTTTTTGTGTCAAACCCTAACAGTGCAAACAAAACCCCTTCAAGTGTGTGTGCCTACATGCAGATGGCTGAGAGTGTTGATCAGTTACTAGTAAGTCTTCTTAGTATTTGAAAAAAAAGCCTCAAAATCAAATGTATTTTCACCTGTCATACAAATTAGATCGCAGTATGGATTAACCAAAGTTCGCATTGCTCTAAGGTAACATTGTTTCTCCATGCAAAACTTTCCAGCATAACTGCTCCTACCTTCCAAAAAGAAACAATTGTAAATTATGTGGTCAAAACATCAAAGCCATTTCACTGACAATGACAAGAAAAGCAAAAGGGGAGCAGCAGGGATGACTACAGTGCTGCCCTGTTGAGTCCACCTGGCTATAGGGGAAGCCTACAGACATGCCTGTCAGGACCTGGAATGTTCCACCCAGACCTCATAAAGCTGCACCCAAGAGGAATCTGCTGCCAAGCAACAAAAAAAGCCCTTCAAGAAAAAGGCAAGATTCATCTTCTTTTGGGGTGAGAAATTACTTCTGTTAAGAGAACCAGAGAGGAGAAAACTTCTGTTTAAAAGTGTAAGAAATTAAATGAAGCAACATCTTGCAAAATGTTTTTGCACGACAAAAGTAACCTCCACTGAAACTGTTGGAAATTAGATCTGAGAGAGAATGAAGGGTAGTCTTAAATTCCTTCCATTTGTAAATAGTGAAAGATATTGATAATCCAAAATTAGAAGATACATGAGTAGTTGTCCAGTAAAAACTGTGTGAGTGACCCCTTTTCTAGCAGTATCAGTCATACCTATTGATAGTTTTAGTCGAGTTTTATAATGTGTAACTTGTAATGTCAAATCCAGGTGCTACTTGCTGATTGTAATAAAATCTGCCAAAGTGGCATCAGTCACAGAGATAGTAAGTTTCAGTTAGTGCTGTGAGAATCAGAGCTATAGATACAGAAGACACTTCGCTGAGAGAGTGACAGAGAGGGTTAGTTATTGTTTGACCCAGTGAGAGTGTATTGGCATTATCTGGCTTGTCAGTCCACACACTTACTGCACATTTAATCACTGTGTACCTTAAGTCCCAACACACACAGCAAATCACATTCTCACTCACCCTCCAGGCCAACAAAGATAGGTAAGCGAACAGTGAGACATGAAGCACTTGTGGTCTCGCAGGATAGGAGAGAGGAGAGAAGAGGTGCCCAAAGGTATGTGTGAAGGTGCTAGAAGGGAATCTGGCTATGCAGAGAGTCTGCAAGTGTTGCATGGACTTGGAGTTATCAGGATCCTGTGTTACAGGGGTGTAAATGATGTGTGGGAAACTTGGGCTACTGTGGTGAAGGCATCAAGGGCATACAGGAAACAAATAGGCTGAGAACAGCAATTAACTCCATTTATGGCCCGTGGAATGTTGTGTTAAACTGATAAAAGCAATTTTATGGCTACCCATTTGTAAAAATCCCTCTGCTTTTTTTCTTCCACAAGCATTCTTATCCAGCAAATTTAACAATTGCCAAACTTTCTTTAATCAAGTTTCTTTCCTTTGAACTAAGTATTATGTTTGTTCTGAAAAATAAAACGTTCTTGCGGATGTCATAGGAACAGAGTTTGAATTGAGAAAGGTCCTAAATCTGGGGTCTCCTTCAGTAATCTGTCTTTAATCATAGAATCATAGAATAGTTTGGGTTGGAAGGGACCTTCAAAGGCCATCTAGTCCAACCCCCCTGCAAGGAGCAGGGATATCTCCAACCAGATCAGGTTGCTAGGAGCCTCATCCAACCTGGCCTTGAATGTTTCCATAATCTTTTATTAAGCAAAACCTTACATTTGCCCGTACCTCAAAAATTCATGTTGTCCTAGGTGAGATCTTTAGCTGTTGATTTTCATCTCACTTGTAGAATACGACAAGAAGTGAACTTAAGCTACCTAGAATATCAGCCATACATCACTGGGCCCCACACTCCATGCAAATATAGTACAAGATATTTTTCCCCAAATGTCCCACTAACTCAAGGTTTTCAAAATGTAAAATGATGATTTTGAAGTCTTTGAAAAAGACCAAAGATCATTAGTTGTGGAAATAATTCAATCTAATAAATAATTATCTGTAAGCTTAGTAGTAAGTACTTTAGTGGAATGCTCCATCTCCAGTTTGGGGAAGGACACACAGTATATGGCATGTTGAGTAACATTATTATGTTGAGATGAGGGAATTGACATTTTTTTCCTGTTTGGGAAGAGGCAAACTCATCAGTTTCTTTAGCACAGCATAAGCAGCTTCCCTTAGAAATCAAGTCCATACCAGCAGGTTCGTAGTGCTGCTGAAACATTACCAGTGAAGCGATCCTGGATGTAGTTTGTCTCAATGCAGCTTCATAGAAATACTGGAATTTATGAGCAAACAGAATCAGAACATGGGTCATTTGGGTCTGTTTCTGTTAGTGTTGCTATTTGCTGAGCAGGAGTGGACTTTAAAGCCCTGCAGGTTAGCTTCCCATTTGCACATCAGTGATCTAAAGTAAAATTGTTCCATAAGATGACTTATAGAAGATGCATGAAAGCACCATTTTCTTGGAGATGCAGATACAAAGTCCACATCGGACGTTCCTCCCTGCAGCAGGTGTGAAAGCAGCCTTTCTTTTCATCTCTGTTCTTTAATCTCACAGTGAAAACACAGGCCTTTTACCTGATAAATCTTTTGGATGAAAGCTGTTTGCCTGATGCAATGTGGCGTCGACTCTTTCTTGCACACAGATGTGTTATGTTCAAGCAATTGGTTCATGCTGAATTTCACATCGCTACAACTACACCGTACTCAACCTCATCTGGATATGTGTGCACAAGACAGAAGTTCTGTCTTTGCTTTGACTCTCTGAGCTAAGTAACAGCTTTATCCCAGAGTAAATTTGCAGGACTGTTCAGGGTCACACCCATTCATATCCCACAGATTGTGGCACAATAGCCCTGGAATAAAAGGATAGAGGGTATGTTTGATAAAATGAAAAAGGAAGGAGTTAAATCAGTAAGACTGGAAAGGGATTTGAAACAGGAGGGAGAGCGAGTGACAAAGAAATAGAGTTCAGGTCTTCTAAGGGACAGTGGAAAAAAGACATGAAGCATGGCAGAAGTGAGAAGCAGATGAATAGGGCATTAACCTGAAATACCAGAAAGAAAATGGGAGTTAGAAGAAAACAGGAACAAAGGAAAAGATAGGCAAAATCAAGTGTGCTGTTGGCTGAGAGTGTAAGAAGTTCTATATGGTTAGTGTTCGCCGAGGTACTGGTTAGTAGGGAAAACAGTGGTATGGTGACTCGGTATGAGAGTTTTATCAAAGCCCCTGTAGCAGTTACACATTTAATCAGAGAGGAAGGATCTTTTGGAACATGAGCCTTTCTACTTCTCTGGGCTTCTCACTGATGTAATCCAGTGTTTCACGTTAAATAAAGTCCCACGCAAGGATCAGTTAAACAGGGAGATTTCACAAAATGTAATAAGAATGGTCTCTTCTTTCACATTCTGCCTAAGCTGTTCCTTGTTCCTCCACTCTAGTTTCCTTAACTCAGTCTGGATTACAGTTTTCCTTGCAAATATGAGGATAGCAAGGTCCCAAACATTCACACATCTCTCTGATTAATTCAGTGATAAAAATACAACATGCCAAGTATTGGCCACAAGGACCCTGGCAGATAAATGCAAGGTATTTTTTGAAAGTGTTATCAAGGACAGATGGAAATAGCTCGTTGCTGTGCAATTGTCCTTGGCTCATACCATTTCCATGTGAGAATGAGAAAGGAAAAGATGAGGCACACAAGTCACCGTACTATATGCATAACCATAATTGTATATGCATAACCATAAATAAGCAGTATAATAGGGAGGAAGGCGTGTTAACCTTAAAACATCCAATTAGAGCTCTTGTCAGGTCAGTAGCCTAACTTTTACAAATAACACAAAGTTACTTCTTTGAGTCAAAATGCATAGCAGCTGGGAGATTCTTCTGGAAGTATTCAGACTTAAACTGGTGTTCAGATTTGCAGCTGAGAAGGAATTTACCCCTTGTGGAATTAGCACAGACCTCTGTTTCCTACCTTACTGTGCCTTGTTGCACAGCTCCATCAGCTAAGATCTCCTGGGCATATTTTACACAAAGTGCAGCTTTCTCTTGGAGCAGGGGCCTCAGGCCTTAGAGACACGGGGGCTGAGGTTAAGAACAATTTATTTTTTGAAATATTTTACATTTTTGTTTAGGGTTTTTTCCATCTGATCCGGAACAATAGAATGCTTTGGCAGATTTCCTAGTACAAGGTGTGTATTACAGAGGTGCAGACACAGAGACTATGGCCCCAGTCTGCTGGTACAGCTGGGATGCCACTGGTCGTTTTTGTAGCTACAGACAGAAGGATGAGAAAAGCTGAGGTGCGAGGGCAGTGAGGCAGGCATATGCGGTCTGTTCAGAGCGTGGCAGCTGTGGTCCAGCTCATAGACATGAAAATTACCTGAAGATGCTGCTGAGGCTGGAGGAAGGAAAGTGACTGCCTGAGGGAGAGACCCTGATCTGCCTGCAGAGAATGAGAAGGGAGAAATCTGTATCGGAAAGAAGCCCAACCACATGGGTAAGCCAATGAGACTTTATTGGAGCCCCTTCCAGATGATAATTTTAAAAGTAAAGCAGAATCGAGGGGCAGGTTGGTCAGGCCAGCTCTATGCCATTTATCATAGACTTGCCTGGACTGAGTTACTAGGTTCTCAGGGTAAAACTTTTAAGCGGTGCATCCCCATGTAGAATTGTCTATTGCCCACATGCAAGGTTAATTGTTTCCTCCAGTATTTCCTCTCACTCCCTGGGATCGTTTTCTTATTATGGTTGTGAAAGCTAATCATTCAAAGAGATACCTTTTCACCAGTACTGCTCCCCAGCTTTGGGCTGGCCCCTACAATCTGGCCTAGAAGTCACTTGCTGAATGCTGCTCAAAAAAGCCTTGGGTTGGTTACGGGGCTAGCAGGTCGAGTGATTCTCCCTCTCTGCTCTTGTGAGATCCCCCCTGGAGTACTGCATCCAGCTCTGGAGTCCTCAGTACAGGAAAGACATGGACCTGTTGGAGCGGGTCTAGAGGAGGGCCACAAAGATGGTCAGAGGGCTGGAGCACCTCTCCTGTGAGGACAGGCTGAGAGAGTTGGGGCTGTTCAGCCTGGAGAAGGCTCCGGGGAGACCTTAGAGCAGCCTTCCAGTACCTAAAGGGGGCTTATAAGAAAGATGGGGAGAAACTTTTTAGCAGGGCGTATAGTGATAGAACAAGGGGTAATGATTTTAAACTAAAAGAGGGAAGATTTAGACGAGATAAAAGGAAAAAAAATTTACAATTGGGGTGGTGGAACACTGGAACAGGTTGTCCAGAGAGGTGGTGGAAGCCTCATCCCTGAAAACATTCAAGGCCAGGTAGGACGGGGCTCCGAGCAACCTGATCTGGTTGAAGATGTCCCTGCTCCTTGCAGGGGGGTTGGACTAGATGGCCTTTAAAGGTCCCTTCCAACCCAAACCATTCTGATTCTATGGTTTCGTGTGAACCACCGCCAACCTTTGATTCTCTGCTGCCGCTTGGTGGCTGTTGCAGATACAACCCGATGTCCCTGCCCCGCTGCTCGCTCTGCACGGGCTCTGTCAGTGCCTGAGGCTGTCCTGAGCACCTGTGCGAACCTTCTAACGTGTGCGGGGGGCCCCGGTCTTCCCCAGTTCTGGCACTGGATCGCACCTCAGCCCAGGGTGGCAGTGCCAGCAGGACTTTACAGCTGTTGATGTTCAGTCATGGGATAAGTAGATTTGCTGGCGGTAATAAAGCAGTTAATTATGATTATATTATAATTATTATCTATGATTATTATTATTTTTTTGCCATCTCATTATGCAAAACTCGGCGAAAAGGACAAACTGGTGGCAGCAGCGAGGCCAACGCAGCCGGTAACGCGGCCGGGCGGCCCTGCTGCTGCCACCACCAAGATGGCGGCGTGGCGCGGCCGCCCCCGCCCCCGCGGCGCCTTTCCCTCCCTGGGCCGGCCGGGGCCGGCGGCCGCCGCGGTGGCTGTTGCTGCTGCCGCCGCCGCCTGTCGCCCTGTGATGAGAGCATCAGCCCTCACTGCCACGTCTCCCGGGCAGCTGCGGCGGCGGCGCGGGCAGCCGGCGGTGTGCAGGGCCGCGCCGGAGCGCCGAGACAGGGTCCGCCCGCCTCCTCCTCCTCCTTTTCCCTGCCTTTCCTTTCCCCTCGGGACGGCCGCCCGCCTCTGCTCCTGACCCGCCGGCGGGCAGCGGCGAGGTGGGTCTGCCCGGCGGGAGGAGGGGCACTCGTCGCCGCAGCCTCGTCGCCCGCCGGCGGTCCGGGGGGCTGCGGGGACCGGGGCTCGCCGCCGGGCTGCTGCCGCCGCCGGAAGGGGACCCCGCTGCCGGCCGATGTCCGAGCCGCGCCGCCGCCGCCCGCGCTTGGATGTGTGAGTACCGGCCCCGCCGCTCCCTCGGGGCGGCTCCGCTCACGGGAGAAAACCCGAGCGGCCGAAGCGGGTTCCCCCGGGGCCGGGTGGCCGAGCTGGCTCCCGCCGGAGCCCCCGCAGGCTATCCGGTGCGTGCGGTGCCTCCCGTCCACCTGAAACTTGGTGTGTGTGAGTGTGGAGTGAGGGGGGGGGGCTTCTGATGGCTTTGTTCCGTCGTTCGGGTAAGTTACGGCGCGGGGTCCCGGGCTTCTCGTTTTAGACGCTTCCTGATGCGTCTGGGTTAAAGCAAGAGGTCCCAGCACGGTGCTGAGAGGCGGGTGCTCCGTGATAAGGGGGGCGGTCGAGGGTTGGTTAAACCCGGGGAAGTTGGTCTGGGGTCATGGGTAAGTTTGCTTTGGGCTTTAGAAATGCTGTCTCTACGTAGTCAGTCCTGGAAGGGAGGTGGGAGAGGACTCTATCCTGTGGAAGATGAAGAGCTGAGGCAATCCTCTGTAAGTCCACCATAAGGTACCGTTTCCAGAATGGACATGGGTGCACGTCTGTATGGCTGTTCTTTTTTGTACCACTAAGAAAACAGTGTCTCAATCATCCTCCACTACATAGGATAACAGTTAGGCTGATAATTTTCCTTATTACATGAGGTAGGTCCTTCACCAGTCCAGCATCATTTTAACATGAGAACGTGCAGCTGAAACAGAGGCAGCTTTGTTTGCAGTGTACGATCGCTCTCGTGCATGCTTTTTCATTGTGAATAACAGGCCCCTCATGTCACTGGCATCTGTTACAACTGCAAGTAAAGAAATGAGATGTCTGTGTTCCAAAGCAGCGAGCTATAAAGTTTTTAGGGATGAGGCACCCCTTCTGTAGCCAACTCAGTTCTGTAATGCTCTGTGATCAGAAGAGATTTTCTGGGAGAGGAATACAGTAATGGGGATGGGGCTGGAAGGGCTCAGCTCTGAGATATCAAGAGCAGAGCAGGACCCCAACCTTTTAACCTGCAGTCTGCTCCTTTTTTTCACCTCCTGGCACTCCTGTTGTTGGAGTGGCTTTGTTTCTGACACTTGTTTCTCCTTCCAGCTGCTTCTCTAGAGTGCCGGCTCCCTCAGCTGAGGCGCTTGGTATCATGATCAGATGATGATCGACAGTTTACTCTGCTGGTAAAACCTGGGCCCACTGAAGCCAAAGTGGTCGGGCGGCGATGTTGGCCTCTGTGGGTTGTGCTGAAACTTCACCTGCTCCTTGTTATCCCTTATTGGACTGGAAGTTCTTCAGGTGTAGATGCAGCTATTCCTTGTTTCTGTTCTTGAGCATCTTTGACTGAGGTTTTGCAGTACAAACCACTACTTACAGTGGGAATGCTGCTCAGGTCCAATTTATTTGGAAGGACAGAGGAGCTCGGGTAGTATCGTTTACCTGGTTAACTGTGTCCAATGTGATGTGTACTTCTAAATTCAAGATCACAGAGGTCTGCATGCCTCCTGTAGAGGTCATTCCTAGCTGTCTTTTTGCAGACCTAGTGACTTGCAGGCATTTGAGACCTCATTTTTCAGAAAATCCAGGTATCCACGCTTCTGCTGTTAGAGGTATCTATTATTGCCTCAACTTGAGCATTCAAAATCATCGCTAATTTAGAAAAGGCAAGCCTTTTATTTTTATTTTTTACTTTACTTTTTTTTTTTACAATCTTTGTGACTGTAAAATGGGGATAAAACATTTTGCTTCTTACTTTCGCAGAGTATGTTTCTATTCTGCTTGTAAGAAGATTAACTCTTTTGAAAACTTTTTATGATGTACATGTTAGTACCTAGCTGAATTATTCCTTTTACAGAGACACTAATGGCATCCTCCAGTAGCTAAGGAATTAAAGCTATTCTCATGTTAGTGGCCTGCTTGTATTGGCAATATATTCGTGCTGATGAAACATCGCTGATGTAGTTATATTGTTAACGTATTGCTTAAAAGCATACAGACCTAATCGCTTTTTTCTCTTTGCTTTTTTCACGCACTGCTTTTTGGTCTGATACTTTAGAGAGAGACTTGGATTATGTATGTAGTATTTGAGAGGGTAAAAACCACACCTTTCTGCTGTTTTTGAAATTGAGCAGCACTGAACACAAATCTTCCTCTGAAAGTGTATTGCAAACTGAATTGGGTGACTCAAGTCTGGATATCATAAAACTAACATTTTTTCTCTTCTGCAGGCATCAAATCTGGATGTTTGAGAACACAGCAAGAGCATTTATGCTAGAAATTATGCTAGCTTCCAATTTCCATGAGCGTTCAGTTCACAAGCCAATTCGGCCTCCCAGTATGATTTGTAGAGTTACAGCTCCTAAACATGGACATGGTGCAAAGCAACAAGATAGTAGTGATTCTGAAACCATCCTACTTATCAAATGTCAGTGCTTTCCCTGTGTCTCAGTATCATGAAATCCTGGACAAAAAAAAATAATTTCTGGTTGCTACGAGCACATGGCTCAGTTTTAGTTTATGGATGTGAAACTCTTGAGTTGGAGGGCTTGGATTTGAACTCTGGATTTAAAGAAGAAATATTTTGTCAATACAAAGATGTATGTGCTTTTAGCACTGGTGAAAATCAGTTAGCGATCTGGCTGAATTTGTTTACTGTTAGAATGTTTGGTCTAAAAAATATTATCCCTTTCTGACCATTCTTTTGTTTGTCCATTGTGAAGCTTTATGTCCTGGTATGTTTATAGACTGAGAAATACAGAGAAGCATTGAATTTGGCTTGCAGAATGTACCTAAACGCTTGAGATCTTTAGACGGTAGTGTTACTTGATCTGTCATACCCAATTGTGCGGTATGATGCTCTGTTATATTTTGGTTTTTGAGGCCCAATTTTTGTTCTCCTTGTGCTGCCATTCAATTGGAGAACTGATACAGTTTGGTGACAGTACTGCAGTGCTAGCTTATGTACAAGAAACCATAAGGAAGATACGAAATTATGACAATTGACCTTCCTCTTCTTTCGGTGATCCCTTCCCTCTGCCATCTCCTTAATCCACTCTCTGGCAGCGCAATTTGGCCTGTCCCAGTAATGGATGGTGCCATGAAGTTAGCTCTGTCCTCTTCTTTGTTCGGCTAACTACAGCAGGTCTCTTGTGCTGACGGAAACTTCAGTCCATTTACTTCTCACCACACCACAACTACATAAGCGGCGCAGCTCTTGGCAGGTGGATTTTTAAAATTGGAGGTAAATCTCTAGTAGTTGTGTGACTTGGGCGACTTGTTCTTGAGCTATCACAAACTCGCCTAAAAGATTTCCTGCCATTCTTCGTGGTGTGTAGTCATTGGAAAGTCACTTCCAACCTTTTTTTTTTTTTTTTTTTTTTTTTTTTTTTTTTTTTTTTTTTTT
>WHYT01017304.1:703181-728708 GCA_009806455.1 Tetrax tetrax
TTTTTTTTTTTTTTTTTTTTTTTTTTTTTTTTTTTTTTTTCTTCTGAGGCTGGGATATGTGATTGCCTAGCCGTGCATTTGAAGGACATGCCTACAGGTGCGTTTTGCTGCACTACTCTGCTAGCTAGAACCACTTTTAAATTGATGTCCTACCATCATGTCAGTCAGGCTTTCTTAGCACAGAAGGGAGCTGAACCATGCCGTTAACTCCATGGAGATCAATTAAGACTGACTGTTCTGAGCTCTGGCAGAGGGGGTCCTGCATCAGAGCCTATCAAGGGATGTGTTGGGCGGTTAAAGGGCCTGCGAAGCTCTAGAAGCTCCTTGCACCAGAACAGGGAGAGAGCTCTCCCCAGGCTGGGTTGTGAAACGTGGCACGTAGTCGTGTGGTCTGCAGCGCTGGAGATGCTCCATGGCCCTTTCCAGCCAACAGGAAGTGCTAGCAGTTGCTGATGGCTAATTTAAGCAGCCACTTTTTAAAGACGCAGTGTCTGTGGTGTCCGTTCTGTGTATGCAAGCAGAGGCTGATCTGGGGCTATTCAAATGGCACAGTGTTTTAGGGTGGTGATGGATGTCCCACAGGGCTCTGAATGTACAAGAGTGGTTTCCTTTTGCATGAGCTCTCTTGGCTGAGATGTGAACTAGGTGACCGGCAGTTTGCAGCCTGACTGATATTTCTACCTCCTTTGCAGACCTGGGAAGGCTTCGGGATCATTGTCTGGGTCTCAGGGAACAGCCTGCCGGAGGCATTGGAAGTGGATTGGTTCCTGGTCATGCCCGGTGGAAGGAGGGGACCCAGCCGGCAGCAGCTAAGCCGTTCAGCTTTGCCTTCTCTCCAGACACTGGTTGGCGGGAGCTGTGGAAACGGTACTGGTTTGAGAAACAGGTGAGGACAAAGGTAGGGTTGTTGACACACCTGCAGCTAGGATAGCGCTGAAAGCTAGGAGCCTTGATTCACTCTGAATTCGGCATGGGAGTGCAGCTTTGTGGTTGAAGTGAGGAACTGGGAGATGGAAACCTTGAGCCCTCTGCTGTGCCTTTAGGCCACTCCAAGAGGGGCTCCTTCCATGCCCCTCCAAGAGGGAACACGCCCTGCCTGACAAACCTCTTCCAGCTTCTCTTCCCAGCTCTGGCTGGCACATGCTTCCCTCTGCGGCCCCTCTCTTCACTTCATGCATTGAAATCAGCCCTGTGAGGAGGATTGTGGAAGTGGTCTCTACCACCCATTGCCACTTGCTGTGGTTGCAACAGCCAGGAGTGGAAATCACACAGTGCTCAGTTTGTCTTTCCCGGCAGCTGATCCTAGGGCAGTGAGTCCTAGCAGATTGTGAGTCCTTGTTGCTTGCCTGCAATGCCGCAAGGAGTTGGTGTGACATGTCAGAGCTCAGCCGTGAGTCCCTCTCTTACCTGATAGAAAGGCAGGTCGGGAGGATGCCTGTATTCTGTGTTAGCACTGCTGGGTGCAGATCAAACTAATTCTCACAGTTGGCAAAGCTCATCTCCATTTTCTGGGGAAGTTGGGGGCTGAAAAAGGAACACACGGTGACATTTAGATCTCCATATTTGGCACAAAGACTTTAAAGGTCCCAGTGTTACTTCCTTCCATACTGAAGTTACCAGACTAGAGAAACTGTTTGCTGCATGTTGAGGCCCTGATCTGATCTACTTGGTATAGGTTCATTCTTACAGAGTAGAAATATCTAAGCCATTTAGCTTTGGCCTTTAAAGACTTCTCTGGCTGGGACAGTTGAGACCATGGAGTCAGTGCCCCAAGGTCCTGGGGGAACATTGCTTATCCTGGTTTCAGTCAGACACAGCATAGTTTATGTCTGAACTTCCTCCATCATTTTAGTCTGCTGGAGCTTTTAGTTGTCCTGGCCTCCTCTGGAGGCTAGGAAAGAAGGAAGTGTGAGAACAGTTGAGAAGTCAGTCTCTAAGAAGTGGCTGAACTCCTCCATTCCATTTTTAGTTACCTCTCTCCTGAAGAAAGGAACTGTGAGCAGAAAGATGATGAGCACTTCGCAATACTGAGAAGGATGCTGGGGGATACTGTAATGTCCTAGTGATGGGTGGAAGGAGCCTACATTAAGTGCTCTGGCTCAGAGTCCTCAATGATTTTTGCTTGGAGTTACTTCCTCACTGAGTACCTCTGTTCCTCTACCTGCAACTTTACTGAAATATTGCTGAGTATGTCACAGCACCTCTGGCAGACCAATCTGTTGTCTAAACAAAGTGCTGGATAAGGGTTTTGTCTGAGCTAAGAAGATGAAGCTCGTTATCAGTCTTGCTCCAGAGATACGAATGCAAGACTGGTACCATTTCTCTTTTAGCAATGCCCAGTCCTAAATTCACAACCCCAAGCACTCCCTGTCCTGAAAAATGGTAGAGGTGATGTGGAATGTTTACCAAGTGAGTGATACCTGTCTGCTTCAGGAATGGTAGTGCCATCAGCCTCTCCGCGCCTCCCATCACAGCACTGATTACTCCAGAGCCTGTACGTCACTGCCGGATCCCTGAACTGCCACTGGATGGGAGCCTTCTCTTTGAATTCCTGTTCTTCATCTACCTACTGGTAGCCCTCTTCATTCAGTACATCAACATCTACAAGACTGTCTGGTGGTACCCGTACAATCACCCTGCTTCCTGCACCTCACTGGTGAGTTCCCCAGCAAATGCCATCACTCGTGCTTTGTCATTACACAGCTTCTTTCCATGCTTCTTCAGTCCAGGAGTCACCAAGTATTGGACATTAAGGGGGCAAAGGGGAGTTCACGTGCACCCCCATCAACGAGGGCCATGTCATCCCCCATTTTACAGAGGAGAAAACACATGAAAGGTGAGAGAGAGAGGTGTCAGCAGGGCCCCTTCAGTGGAACTTGCAGATACTTGCATGGCCTTGCTATCCCCTAGGGTTTGAAATGGAGTTGAGACTCTGGGAGCCCTCTGAGAGTGCCCCTTCCCAGCAGAAACAAGGGAGCCAAAGAGAAGGGAGATGATGGAGGTTTTAATTAGGATCTCACAGCAGGTCAGCAGCAGAGGATTTGGGGAGGAAGTCAGATCCTCAGCTTACGTAAACCTTCTGGTCTCCTCAGTTGCAGTCTTATTCCTGCCCAGTAAGCTGCACAACATGTGAGACCTGTAGCTGAGTCAGCAAACCTCATTTGAGTGAAGCTAGCATCTGAAGTGGTCCTTCAATTTATACTGTGTTCTTGCTGCTTGGAAGCACGAGGTGGTTGCTTAATTAACTACACCAACAGGTGGTGCTGGTGTTCCAGTTATCCAGCTATTAGTTTCAAGTTCAGCTATGTAATGCTGGACACACTTTGAAGAAAAAGCATTCTGGTTTAGGCTCCCTACCTGGAAGGATTTAATGGTCATATTTTTGTTCCCATCAGAAGTCAAGCATTCTTGTTCACCCAAAATGTCCTTGAAGTCCCAGACAGCAGTATTCAGAGTCTACTAACTGTTCTAGCCAGAACACGTTTGATGACTTCACTGAAAAATCATAAGAGGTTTAAGAGCTTTATCTAACTTGATGCAGCCAGAGCCAACATTAAATGTCTAATACAGACCTATAGCCTGTGAAGATTATATTTCTCAGATCAACTTGATTATCAGGGAGCACTGATACCACAAGCTAAAGTGAGCTGGTGTGCTCACTTTGGACTCTATTTCGGCTGCCCTTGCTCTGGTTGCTCAGTGGCTTTTCCCAGGAGAACTTGCAGGCTGTTCTCCGTAGTAGGGTCCTGGTCCTACATCTCCCTTTGATCCCAAAAATACCTGCCTGAAGGGTGGGTTGTGGCTTTGTTTTGTTTTCAGAGGAAAATTTCTCCATGGGAAGGAACGTCCATGTGGGGAAGATCTTCTGGAGACATTCCTGTGTTACTTCCTTCCTAATAGAGAGACTTGAGGAATGCCTACATGAGGTCCTAATACGCTCTCAGCAACTAGCTTTCCAGTCCCACCCCAGCTGGGTGTTTTCAGAGCCCCTTCGCCTGGTGAAGACATTTTCTTTTTCCTCCTTCAGAATTTTCACCTCATTGACTACCACCTGGCAGCATTCATCACAGTGATGCTGGCGCGGAGGCTGGTGTGGGCCATCATCTCTGAGGTAACATTCCCACTGCTCTCTCTCCTGTCTGTAGTACAGATTGCTGAGCATGACCACCCATGGCCTGAGAAGGTTCTGCAAGTTGGATAGCTGGAGGGTTTCTTTGCCCAGAACAAGTCTGAGCATGAAGGACTAAGATTTTGGGGATGCCCTTCTGCCTTGGAGTTTTTTCCTTGAGCCCATTCATGTCCTTCAGTATTGGGTAGCTCTGTTGCCTCTGCAGCTACAAGGAGATGAAATGGTCCCACTTGCTTCTTTCTACCTGCAGGTGCAATACTGTACCTCACTGTATTGTGCCAGAGAAGTGGCTGAGACAATTGCAAGTCAGGTAGCAGAAAAGCAAATAGAGGGGTTAGCCAATACTGGAAGAATGAACAGGAGATTAGAGGGGAAAGGTCAGGAGGGAGGACATCTGAGTACATTAAAGGGAAATAGGAATAGCTGGTAGAACTGCTTTTCTAGTCCTAGTTACTCAGTAACTCTGAGACTGTGGTCATGTCACCTCAGATTTTGAGAACCTCTCTGTGTTTGTCAGAGCAGAACTAGGCCAAACATATGTTTGAGAAAGGTAATGTTGAGAAAAATGGAAGTTCTATCCACTGAAATGGTTAATGCAACTCTAGGCTAAGCAACTAAGCAATAAGTTAAAAAAATAAATAAAATAAAGGAACGGTTATGTTCTGTTGAATAGGTGAATGGAGAAGATGGGATCTCTAAAGTTCTCTTTTCATCTCCAATTCCTGCCATTTTCATTTATGTGCACATCCTCCGTAAAACTTCCCGTAGGCTGAAATATCTGCATTGAAACCTTCCATGCCAGTTCTTGCGCATCACATCTATTGGCTCTAACCCCTAAGAATCTTTTCATAGTTCAGTTGCCTTCTCCCCTCTGGAGACTGGAACAGGTATTCTTGCTGCCTTTTGAAGGTGGTGCCTCCTCACTAGATTGCAGCCTGTACATCCAGTAGAGATGAGTGGTGGAAATCTAGTTTTGGGATTGCCAAGGTGCATCGTCTTCTTTTCCCTCAGCTGAGAACTGTGACATTCCAGTTCTTTAGGAAAATTAATGCTGAAACCTGATCCTTCTAAAGGAAATGTGTTTCAGGCTATCCTAGACTATCATCAGAGCAATAAGGGACTTGAGCAAAAATATTTTCTACTTTGCAGCTCTGAAATTTTTTTTAAAGGCTCTATTTTAGTAATGCCTTATAACTTGTGCTTCTTTAAGTCTTTTGGACTCTACCAATCATGAATAAAATTAAAGGTGTTCACCTTTGTAAGAGAGTCAGTTTCCTACTTCTGGGAGGCAGAGGGCAGCCACCCCTCTCTCTTACAGTGCCTCCTGGCACCCCTCTCCCTGCTTGTCTTCCACAGGCACCCCCTGTGCACTAGTGTTACAGGGCTGCTGAATGTTTCTTCTCCATTTGCAGGCCTCTCAGGTGGGTGCAACATCAGTGATTCACTACATGGTGCGCCTGGTGCTGCTCACCCTCTGTGGATGGGTGCTCTGCTGGACTTTGGTCAACCTCTTCCGCAGCCATTCTGTTCTCAACCTTCTCTTCCTGGGCTACCCGTGAGTGACACCACCTTGTACCTTCAGGGCAGGGGATAGCGTAGCCACTCGGGAGTGGCATGAGCCACCATGGGAAGTAGAGCTGTTGGCCATAATCTGCCCCCAAAGGACATGTAGCCAAAAGTCTCCTCATCTTATGATTAAAGGGGAAGTAGGAATGGCCCAGGGATGATGTGAGAAGGTGGCGCTGAGCTGATGAAGCAAATTGCCTGCAGTGGGAGGGACCTTTACTGTGGCTGAAGACTGAGCCACTGGGATCACTGGTTCCACAAATGGGATTTAAAGCAGCTTCTCTGCACAGGTGTATTATAGGAGTTGTCTCTTCTCCCCTAGCCTCTTAGCAGGGAGAAGAGTTGGCCACTAGCTTCTGGAGTGAGGGTTTGTATGTGGTGTCCCTCTCATAAGGGCCAAAATCTGTTGAGAAGGTGCCCCTTGCTTCATGTTGGGATGGCTGTCATTTTTCTTTTTTTTTTCTTTCCTTGCAGGTTTGGTGTGTATGTTCCTCTGTGCTGCTTCCACCAGGACAGCAGAGCACAGCCCCTACCTGCGGACTGTAGTTACTTGGTACAGGACCAGATGGTGGATGATGGGGCTTCAGCTGTCAGCAGCCTGGTCAAACCCAAAGATTTCCTCTCGCTTCTGTGGGAATCCCTCAGAGAACAGTTCAATAATCCTACATCTATCCCCACACACAGCTGCCCCCTCTCCCCAGATCTCATCCGCAATGAGGTGGAGTGCCTAAAAGCAGATTTCAACCGCAGGATCAAGGAAGTTCTCTTCAACTCTCTCTTCAGTGCCTACTACGTGGCATTCCTGCCACTGTGTTTTGTGAAGGTAGCTCTTGTCTGGCTTTCTCTGTGCCCCTGCCCGCCGTCTCCTTCTGAATGTTGTGTGAATTGCTGCCAGGCCAGATTCCTGGTTAATTCCCCTTTTCTCTGTCTCCCCTTTGGCAGCCCGGATAGCGGAGCATGGTTGCATCCGGAGTGCACTAGTACTGCTCCTGGTTGGCGGATAGGTATTGCCATAAATGTGATGCACCTCTAGTCCCATCACCCCACTTACTAACTCCCCTTCTCCCACTCCCTGTCCTAGGCAGATGGATAGCTGTGTTCTTCCTAGAAAAGGGAACCTGTTGTTACCTGCCTCAGATCCAACATCCTGGCTTTTGAGTGCTTGGATCAGAGGCTTTGATGGTCAGCCTATTAGAAAACAGAGCCAACTAGGATGCTTGGCTAGCTAAATCCAAGAACCTCATGTCAATGTGGGGGTTGTATTTTTTAATCTGTCATTTTTCTAACTTGAAAGAGCTCCAGTTGGTGTAGTGAAATGGGCAGGGCTTCACAACTTGCGTAGCAGTCTTGGTGCAATTGGTGCTTCTGGGGCAGTTCTGTGGCAAGCAGACCCCCTTGTTACCTGCTGCTGGAGGAGGAGATGCACCAGCTGCAGCATCATCCCCTGCCCTTTCTCCTTCAGGTCATAAACTGTAACCCTCTGAAACCACCGGTCCAAAAGCGCATGCCTGTAATGTGTGGTGTGGGTCTGCTGGATGCACACGCAGTACGTCCCTTGTCATCCTTTCCTCTGTTTTGTGACAGCGGTGCCAAGTTCTTGTCTGGTCTCTTTGCAGAGCACCCAGTACTATGACATGCGCTGGTCCTGTGAGCACCTCATCATGGTGTGGATCAATGCCTTTGTCATGCTCACCACTCAACTGCTGCCTCCCAAGTACTGTGACCTGCTCCACAGATCAGCTGCTCATCTCGGCAAGTGGCAGAAACTAGAACATGGTTCCTACAGCAATGCTCCACAGCATATGTGAGTGAGAGGATGGGGAGGGGTTGGCATGCCCGGCAAGGGGCCAAGAAGACATTCTAGTAGATAAGCAAATATCAGCAGTGCTTATCAGCAGAGGACACTTCTCCAATTTCCATGCAACTCTGCTGCTCTTTCTGTTCCCTAGAAACAAAAACATCTGCTCTAAAGAGCTGTCTGAGCTCCTCTGGTCGTAGCTGGTTCCTTCCCAGAAACAAACGTTGAAATCCTTCTTGGTTGCCGGAGGAGCTTGCGTAGGGGCAGGGGGTGTCCCCCCACCCCTTCCAATGCAGTGGGCGAGGTTCTTGCACTGGGAGCCAATTGTTCACATTATTCAGTCAGAGTTTGCCTGGTGGGCTTGTGATCACCTCTCTGTGTTTTTCAGTGGGAGCTAGAACATGCTCTTGTGGCAGAGGCTTTGGTATTTTTCAAGATGCTGTCCATCCTGTGAACCTGCGTTCAGGGGGTTGGGAGCATGGATGCTAATGCTCTGGCATTCTTTCCCCACAGCTGGTCAGAAAACACAATATGGCCACAAGGCGTTCTGGTGCGACGTAGCCGATGCCTGTATAAAGCAGTTGGGCCTTACAACGTTGCAGTGCCTTCAGACGTGTCCCATGCCCGCTTTTATGCAAGTATCTCTTCTTTCTTGACATGTTGTGACTGGGGGAGGCAGGAGAGGCTCCAACCTAGCTGCAGCACAGCAGATCGTGCGGAACAGAGTTTAGTGCTGCCCAACAGCCTTTTGTTGCTAAACAAAATAGCTGTGTGCAGCTGAGGGAAGCCACAGCTGCCTTGTCAGTGCTGTCTCGTGGTGACACAGCTCTCCAACCAGGCAGTGGCATATGCTTAGTAGGGTTCTAGTTAACATCTTCCAGGGAAATGGGAAAGTATGTCAGCTGGCCAGTAGGTTATTTCATCCATCCTCCCCTTCTCAAGCAAAATGACACTTCTGCATGCCTTGTTTCTTATGCTGCTTTCCCTGAGTAGCAGCTAGCGGTGGCTGGAGTACAAACATTTCTTCTGCCTAGCACGGTGGTCACTAGCTCAGTGGTGCCTGACAGCATTATGTACATACCCTTCCCCACTTTAACACTACAACAAATTGTAGAAATCTATTATTTTTAACTGTTTCCCTGCAGTTCCTTTTTCACCGTCCATTACGGCTGCTCAACCTGCTGATTCTCATCGAAGGCAGTGTGGTCTGCTACCAGCTCTACTCACTGCTGCGCTCAGAGAAGTGGAACCATACCCTGTCCATGGCCCTCATCCTTTTCTGCAATTATTATGTCTTATTTAAGCTCCTCCGGGACCGGATAGTATTAGGCAGGGCATACTCCTACCCACTTAACAACTATGGACTCAAGGCACACTAGGCCGGCCAAATGTGTACCCCTTCCCTTTCCCTTCCCACAGGGCAGGGAGGGAACCTCAGAAAAAAAAAATATTTTCGTACAGTTCTATTTTTTTCTTGCGGCGTTTATAAGTATTTAAAATATTTTATATTTTGTATACTATTGTTTTTGTGGGGCGGGAAGGGAACCAGTGGCAATTAAATGTCGCTTTATAAACAAGGTGTTATTTTATATATATATATATATAAAAAAAAAAATCAATGTGTATATACCGTATATCTATACCCATACATATATCTATGTGAAGCAACAGGATTGTTTGTGTGGTCACTGTGTCCGCTTTGCTCACACAACTGCCTTGCTATTGCATACTGTGGGGATAGAACTGCTATTAATGAGGAACTGGTCTGCTCTGGAACTTGGATAAGCTAACAGCCAGGGGAAGAAAGGAAGCACACGTGCCTTTCACCAGGATAAGTAAAGTTTATCTTAGTAACCTCAGTACTAGGGAAGTCTTGGACTGGAAATGTGCACCAAAGTGATACCACGTTAGGGAAAGGGAGGAAGCAGTGTGCAGAAAGACAGACTTAAATTCCTGTCAGTCAGTAAAAGCTCTCAGTTCGTTCTTCTTCCCACTGTTGGCAGGATGCAAGTATTATTTTTAAAAAGTAACAAACTTTACTTTAGCTCCTATCTTTCCTCCTAGCAACTTAAGCTCCCTCACTGTGCCCAGAGGATTAACTAAATATTGAAATTATAATTTTAGGGTAGTGTATCATTTAGGAAAGGACTCGAAATAAATAGCTTCATCTAGCAGGATGATAATTGAATATTTAAAACACCCATCTCTAATCCCTTGAGTAATAGCATTAAATTAGGGAATATTCAACCATTTCCTTAAATCAGTAATGTTGCTGGCAGAAATTTATTCTTGTCAAACACTTATCAATCCCGTATTGCTATACAATGCATTTAATCAGTGTTTCATTCTCATGTTTGTTGGTCATGTTTAATAACTTATCATTAATAATAGAGGAAATACTTTGCTTTTAAACTGTTCTTCATAAAAACTGAACTATACCAGAATCTAGTGAAAAAATAGTTATGGCAGTATCACATAGAGGAATTGAAGAGAAAAAGACAGTATCAACCATATAATTAATTAAACTGAGGATGCTGGTGACAGCTGATGGTAGGAGTTGATGCTTTAACTCAGATAATTAAGGGGAAGACAGCAATGCAGTGTTCTTCCATTCAGATGCCATCTGACTTAACTTCAGCCATTAGTAAAGTGCTGTTTTAAGAATGGATATGTATGGGGAAAAAAAAAAACCTAAACTGTCCTGAGTTTGGGAGAAACTGCAACTACTTTCTGTTCCTTCTTTCCTTCCAAACTAAGTGAGAATACAGTGATCTTCTCTGCTCCTGGCTGTAGGACAGCTTCTCCAGCAGCCTGATCACAAGCCAGGATACCTGATGAGGAAGGCAATGGGAGATGCCTGAGCACTAACCCCAAACTACTCCAAAATGAACACAAGTGCTTAGCCTTGGTACTCCTGGGCCTTTTCTTATCTTTCATGTGGCCCTAGTGCTGCTGGCAGGATGCAGGTAGTTGGAGGTTACAGTCTGGGACCTATCACTGAAACAGGGCTGCGGCTTAGAGCCAGGCCGTGCTTTATGCAGTACAGCCTCATCTTTAATCAAAGTCTTAATTCTACCTTGATTACTTTAGGAAGTACATTTGGGATAAGAGGGGGCTGGCTTACCTAGAGCAGCCTCTTTGCTGCACATAGCTTTGTGCAACGCTTTTCTTGCACCCAGCTTCAATTCTTGTAGTAGCTTGGTAGCATTTCCTACAGATTTCACCCATTTGTAATAGCTGGCTCAGTACCCCTTAAACAGTATTTCAGTGTTACTGAGCAGTTTCTTCTATTTGGACACATAAATGATAGTAGGCTTATACTTCAGCAACCAGTGGGAGAAAAGAGGCTCCCCAAGGCTTAGTTTGGGAAAGAGATGTACAACAGAAAGCCACAACCCTGAACCAGGGCTTTGGGTCACAGAATTGATGGGAGGTCATGCTGTGCTTTTTCCTCCTCTTGCATGCAAGGCTGAAGGTGAGTGGGACTGTTCATGCAGTGAGCACAGATGTACTTTGTGCAACAGCTGGACTGACCTTGCACTGCGTGCAGCATAAGAGACAGAAGCACAGTGACACTTCCATAGCTAGAGGGTTTCTATTTTGCTCTGAGCAACTATCTAAGTACGGGGCTAAAACACACACTGCTTAATTGTGGGTGTGTTAAGATCCTCCCCATTCTAAGGGAGCTAAGCATTATTTCCTGCCTCTCCACCTCAAAACAGTACCTTTGTTATATCCTGGACCAGGAGGAGTTGTGTGAGAAAGTTTAAGGTCTAGGGATTGTACCTTTCCATGCACAGTAGCATGAACTGCCCATGTGCAGTTCTGTAGATGCAACTGTCTTCCATCTTTACGCAGGACACCTACAAGGAAAGAAGTTGCAGAACATAGTTGCAGCTTCCCCTGATGGTAAAAACACAGTAAGGAACTAGCTAGCACAGCTGGCCTCCCCAGTATAAACTGGAGCATCCAATAACAAACAAGTGATGCCTGCTCAACATCAGTGCCTGCTTAGATCAGCGTTCCTTCCCATTACTCAAATGGGCCTGCTACTAAGCCTTATTCAGATGAACATTGAAAAAAGGCCATTTCAATACTTGGTCAGGTCAGACTAGGACAAATAAACTTATTCCCCATCTTGGTCACTCCATCATGCAAGGATGTCGTAATAAATGGATGGTTTTTTGGTCTGGTAACGAAACTGCTCTAGCTTCAAGCCAATCCTCAGAAGAACAGCTTCATCCCACCATTTTGCCATGACCTGGGAGAAAATGAGAGAGGCAGAGAAAGAAGTGGGGAAGAGGGGGAAAATTACATCATCATATTCAGACACTCTTGAAAGCCCTAGTAACTAATACAATTTCTGCCCTGCCCCCCAACAGCACCAAAAGGACACATGCTTTTCCCTCTTACCCCAGTATGTACGGCATCACTACATTTGGGATAGAGGCAGCTGTGTGACTTGTAAATGAAAGATCAATGTCTTGTAATTACATTAGTCCCACTTCAAGAGGCAGAAGAGCAAGGAAGGACTTCAACAAGAAGTTACACAACTCAGAAATAAGGAAAAAGAGGAAAGCGTAGTGCCAAATAGTGGGTACTGATGCAAGTAGACAGGGAGATAAAGAAATCTTATCTCCCAGATACCTGAAAAGTCCCTCTGCCACTCAAGAGTGAGCTACTCAGGCAAATCTCTTCACTCACAAGTTAAAACTTTATTACCAGTACCTGCCAGCTCTTTGAGGGTGCTGTGTGAAACAGTAGGAACCTGGTTATAGTGGTTCAGGTCAAAGCCAGCTGGGGATTTTGTGACCCAGCATTCACAAAGAGCCAATACTCACCTGAAAGCTGATGGGAAGCCCAGCAGTAGAATATCCAACAGGGACCACAAGGCCTGGAATCCCAGTGAGGTTAGCAAGCTGCATGAACCTGGGGGAAAAGCTGTCATCAGCATTCCTGCTGTGGGACAGTCGTCCTTTTTGGGGGGAGGCAGCTAGGATCGATCTCTCCTGCTCTACAGCCTCAGCTCCTTCAGTTAGTGCAGCTAGTCTCCAGCTGTCCACAAACTTTTGCTTCCATAGTGCAAGCCGCACTCTTCTTACCTCATGGACCGGACTGTGAAGGTCATATCGCTGCTCCCAGTCAAGAGGTCAGATTCAAAGATTCTTGGGGCAGTGCAAGGAACAGCTGTGGAGGAATCACAGTATGACTGAGATTGAAAGGGGCCTCAGGAGGTTATCCTCTCTAACCATCTGTCTCAAGGATGGTCATCTAGAGCAGGTTGCCCAGAACCATGTCTGAATGGCTTCTGAATATCCCCAGGGATGGAGATTCCACAGCCTCTCTGGGCAACCTGATCCAGTGCTTAAAGAGCAGAGGAAGAGTCAGGCAGTGGGCAGTCTTCAAGGAACAGCTCAGTTTGTTAAAGCCAGAGGTTTGATTTACATTTGTGATGCAAACTCATGCCCCTGGAACACAACCAAGTCGCTGGGATTTATTAATAAAGCAGTTAGTCCATTTAGAACAAGAACAGTTGCATACATAAGTAGATGTCCAGTTCTTCCTGTGAAAGTGTGCTGGCTCCGCAGCTCCTGTTTCAAGTACCAAAAAGGAGTTTCTCAATGCTATGGATATAGGCAACAAGTCTAGAAATACACAGGAAATGTAGAAATACACAGCAGTCTTTCTAACCAAGCTGCATTATCTTCTAAAGGCTCGAGGCACAACAAAATATTTGTACAAAAGTCATGCTTTTAAAATTGAGGAGGGAAAGTTAATGGAGTGACTGTTCTTATAATGCACCACAGAGCTGTTGGGGACCAGCTCTTTGGCCAAGGCTGCCATTACCTGGTGTAAGGATACAGTTCACAGTGGTGAAGATTTCTCGCAAAAATCTCATGCTCCGAGTTCTCTGTCGATTTGCCTGCAAGCAGAAAGACTACTGTCTGACCAGGCCCTCTTGGTTCATGAGGCTCATATTTGATGTTGACAGACTCTGCCCATCAGAGGCTATGCCTTTGCTAAAGAAGACACCATTCCTGCAGTTCGGAATCATGATGCAGGACACCAGTCCAGGTGGCATATCCTCTGTGGTGCCCCACCATTCAGCATGCTTTCACAGAAGAGGGCAGTACAGCTGGGTGACATCTTTCCACATGTTTGGGGAGGTTAAGAGAACCCCACCTTTACAATTTCATTAGGCGTCTCCCTTCATCCTTCACCACAGTATGTTCCTTACCGTAATATAATCCAGAGCTGTGAACTGGGAAGCCAAGGCCAGGTTAGCCCGAGTCTCCAAATTCTGAAAGAGAAAACATTGATCATGGCTGTACTTGTAAGAAACAATGTGACAGCCCAGGAGTTCTCTTACAGGTCTGCTCTTCTGTATGAGTAGTCATCCAACAGGTGGTTTGTCACAAAAAAAGCAGGAGAGCCTCAGGTTTCTCACTGGCACGACACTCGTTCTGTATCAGTCAGGACAACTACTGCCACTGATCCAACCACTGCTACTTACCATTTCCTGGAAACGTTTATTGAAGTCAGGTTGCAGGAAGTCCCTCATCTCACTCAGAATGCAGATTACATGTGCTACTCGAACTTCTTCCATCTCTGGAAGAGACACTTCAACTACGCTGGCTCCCAAACTCTGCAGGTGCTCCACAGCTGCATACAGAACAGGTAAAGCACAGACAGCATCCCTGAGTTCACCAAACTTCATAGAAGGGCTGTGAATCCCCACGCCCGTGAGAAGTTAGAGACCCCATAGACCATTACAAGGCAAGCATCTTCAGTGCACCATGTGGCATTCATACTGCTGCAGCTGCTTCTCATAGGTAAAAGCCTTCAGCCTAACTAGATCTCAATTTTCAAACAAGGCAGGGGTAGGGACTTGCAGACACGTCCTAACTTACCCGCTACATTTCGGTAAGTTCATCTCCTCTCTCTAGCCCCACAGTTAAACACCAAAGAGTAGAGGTGGACTGACACTGCTTCCCTGAAAACTTGACATGACTGGTATTCTGTCAGCATGAAGTGATTATTTAGCATCATGAGATTCCCATTCAAAGCCTCTTCTGAGCCATAACGGTAAAGGAACCCAGGAGATACTCAAGAGACCAGGTTCACTAAATCCTGATGCACTTTAGCAAGGCTGAACACTAAGATTTCAGAAAATAATCTTTTGCAGTCTAAAAAGAATCCTCTTCTTTCTTCAACCCCATCTTCTTCATAAATACTCAAGCTTGCCTATTTCACTGGCTATGCTGCATCTCTCCTCAGAAAACTCTACAGATGTAGAAGCCTGTCTATAGAAATAAAGGAGCTGAAGAAAATCCAGGCAAACAAAGCCTGAATACTGTTAACTATGCTCCAACGCATAGGAAACCAATTACTATACCAGGCATTGTAGAGTCTTTCTCCCTCACCCCCAGGGACTCCCCAGGGTCAATTTTGCTTAGTCTAAAATCTGACAAAGCCAACCTAAAGACACTACTTGTCTGATTTAAAGGAAATACCAAAGGACTGGATACATCATAAAGACCTAGCCCTGTCTTTCCTACTGAACATTATGTTGTGAAACAAGTCCCTCCCTCAAAAGTCTTTTACCATTAAAGCTTGCAGAGTAAGTATTGCTGAGCACAGATCTGCCTTTATACAGACAGAGGCTCAGCACACTGGACTGCATTCTTCCATTGTAACCTGACAAGCCTACAACTGCTGAGCTTTTTAACCCTCAGCAGTCAGGAGGGCTTCCCTAATACAAAGCTACTGCTGTTTGTCCAGCCAGGCCTCTTTAAGCATCTGCCTTTCAAGGACTTCAAGCGAGGTCTTTTAAATGCACACATATGAGGAGCACCAAGTGATACCATAACATCAGGCAGAATGAGAGACTTACAGACTTTTCATCTTTACCTTTCTCACAGAGGGACAGGACTTCAGCATCACATGCCTAGAGAATAAGAAGAAAGAACTAAGTAGACTTTAGTATCTGCCCTCCTCTCCTTGATGAGCACCCTCACCAGGACTTTGGTCCTCATGGAGCTTTTCTTGTTCTTATCCCTAATGCTAGTGAAACACAGGCCTCCGCTACTGTCTTAGGCTACCTGGTCTACGAGAACAGCTTGCAGGTCATATCCCTAAGGGAAAAGAAAGGTCCATTTTTCCAGAGGAGAGGATATTCCTCCTCTGCACTGGGATAGAGCCAGAAAGAGTCCTTGTTTTCCTCCAGGGAAGAAATCCTGAGCACATTTGTGGGATTGCATTACAATTGCTAGGCGGTACTAGCTTGCAAGCCCAGTTTCTACATTGAAATGATAAAATATCACTCCGCAGCTACAGTACTGTCACCAAATGAATACACTAATTTTCCTAATTTGATTTTAGACTAACTGCCTTTTGTAATCATTTCAGAAGCTTTGCTTCCAATAGGAACAGCAGTACAAGGAAGCATACTGCCATCAACTGTATGGCATTACATACATTATTACATACATCATTAGCATTCCTCTTCCCTCCAACAGACTTTTATTCAAAAGGCTGCCTTAGGAAAAAAAAAAAAAAAAAAAAAAAAAAAAAAGCCTATTCCTGTTGATGTTTTCACCCAGGCATATTCTCTTACAATTGTAGGACTAAATATGAGACCCTCTGAT
Source organism: Tetrax tetrax (assembly GCA_009806455.1). Classification (NCBI taxonomy): domain Eukaryota; kingdom Metazoa; phylum Chordata; class Aves; order Otidiformes; family Otididae; genus Tetrax; species Tetrax tetrax. The sequence continues at coordinate 719,323 of WHYT01017304.1, forward strand.
GGTGACAGACAACAGTGAATGCACTGAATTCCTTTAAAATCTTGTTTTGCAAAGCAGCAGAAAGAGAGAGGTAGAACAGGCACCTGAAAAAATGTCCAGTCCACTCCCAGTTTTAAGCCTTTCAGGTCAGATGCACACATACCAGACAGGGTTGCTTTGGGCTGTTTTAATCCTGCAGGGAACAAACGAGTTCCTCCGTTTACCTAGGATACCTCTAGGAAGGCAGAGCATCTGGGCTCAGGGAGGGAGAGGGCTTGCTTACCATATGGATAGAGTGGATCTGGCCCAGCAAGGATACTGTAAACAATGGCTGCATCTGCCACTGAGGTACAGATAGGGCCTGTGAAAGAAAGATCAGTTATAAAAATGTGACAAGGTATAAATAGTACCTTCCTCCCAAAGTCTTTCGTAGGCACAGATTGCCTCCCCCCCGTGAGATCACCACACAGCAAAGTCCCAGCAGTGGAGCACAAGTCCTCTTACCTGCGCTGACGGTGGAATAGGAGAGTGGCAAGCTGCCGTGACAACTGATGCGCCCAAACGTACCTAGAGAAAAAGAAATGAGCAGTTAGCTAGATACCAGCAGTTGCTGGTAAGATCTGACCTAGAAGGCTCTGGTGCATCCAGTCAGTAAGCAATACACCCCTGCCAGTCACTTTTATATCTGCTGTTTCAGAGCCCAGTCACTCATCTTTCAGTACCCTGTTCCACTGACCGTGATCTGTCTCATCAGTGGAACAGATGCATTCAATAGTAAAACTGTTTCCCCCCATAAGAAATTATTTAGTTGAGGGGAAATGTGTGCAGGGACATTTTGAAATACATGCATCTAAATATGCAGAAGCAGCATCTATGGTATGGAGAGTGGAGAAGCAGGAGCAGGATTATCAACAGCAGGAGATTCACTTCAGCAGCAAGACTTTGTGCCTAACACCAGTTGTCTTCTGTGAGTACTCGTATCGCCTTTCTGAGCGGTTGGTTTTTGTCATTGTCATCCTTATCTTCCTCTGATGAATCAAGATTAATCAAATTGATCACATGTGAAGGATGGAAAAACAGAGTAATGGCTGAGACGAAGGAGCCGAGAAGCTTTGGAATGATAAGCCATTCCCAAAAGCCAGCATCTCTTCCAAGTGACAATCCTGCCTTGCCACCTTCCATGATGTAGACAGTGCCCTGTGCATTTCTTATGTCCTCAGCACATTCTCCTTGATTACATTAATTCTTACTGCAAAAACTGCAATGCTACTTGTTGTAACACTAAGATAAGAAGGAATGGCTACATCCTGGTTTCACACAAGCCTATGACCAGGTTGAACTTACCAGATACAAGTCTGAGCAGCATCAGCCTCTCCATATAACTGGGGTGATGGCAAACTATTGTGAGCGAATATGCTTTTCACCAGCTCACTACAGATACCCAACTATGTTGGCAACACCTCCCAGCAAAGAAGGAAGATTGAAGAGGGACAAGTGGATAGAAAGAAAAGCAGCATGCATGTTTTGTTTAGCATTTGACTCAACTACTGAAGTCGGGTTTTTTTGAACATCTATTCGATAGCCAGTACTGAGAATAATTCCACTCTGCCAGCCCAACCCACATGACTCTCAGGGTGTTATACTCCAGAGTTTCTCTGGACAAGTTTTGCTGGACAGGAATTAAGGGACTGCCTGACTTGTTTGTGGCATTCTATCTGATACAGCAAACAAGACACACACCCCCTCCATGATTAAAGAGTTCTACCTTTCAACCCCACGACACCACAGAACGAAGCAGGAATCCTCACAGAGCCACCTCCATCTGTGCCAATAGCCACGGGGCAGAGACCTGCAAGAAAACCCCACACATTGACCTGTGATCAGAGAGACATTGTGTTGCCCTGTCCATTCTACGAGCAGCTGTAGCCAAGACAGCACACAGAGCTCTCTGTTCAGCTAAGAGTTCCCTCCAGCTTCTAAACCCCCTCATAAAAACTAAATGCCTGAGGTACTTTGGCTCAGGACCTTCCTCCCACCACCCCTGAATTCCATTTAAGACCACCTACCTGCTGCTACAGCTGCTGCTGATCCACTGGAGCTCCCACCTGTGAAGTGGTTCGGCTTGTAGGGATTCCTAGGGATCTTGTGGTACCTGAAGCAGACAAATAGTGTTGAATCTTTTCCTAGGAAGGACCGCATGCGCTACAGGGCAGGAAAACAACCAGAAACACAGCTCAAGCATTCTTATCTCTTAGTAAAGAGATACCATATAATCCCAGGTATGCTATGTCCCTAGAAAACAAGATGCAAAAGAGACTTCTGCCTCAGAGTCCAATCTCTTGTTACCACAAGCAGCCTATCAAAGCAAGAGAAAAGATGCCGCTCCAGCTCTTCCGTCTGCAACAGCACCATGCCATTACTGCATGCCACAGTGCATTATGCAATTCCAAAAGGTGGAGCAGTTGGTGGGCAGCAATTCTTACAGACAATCAAGTCTGCATCCTCAGCTCTGCCCTTCATCCCAGAAAAACGGCTCCCAAAGTCTTCAGCCTGACCACAGCCCCCAGACACCAGAGACCTGCCAGACAGCAGGCTATCCAGCCAACCTCACACAGTGAGGAAATGCCCCAGTTGCAGCTGAAGGCAAGCCCCAGTTCCATGCAGCTGCACATGCACAAAGCATGGCTCTGCACATGGCTTATCAAGGAGCAGTGAGAACCACTGCTCTGGAATAGCAGTTCTTAGCTTGGCTACAGCTATAGAATTCACAACAGTAAAGCAAATTCCAGTGAACCTGTGTTAGCTTGGAAATAAACACACTACGCTCTCCTGAGATGACTGTTCTGGGCCTTTAGCCATTACTGTGACTGAGCATTAGATTACTGTTTATTTGTTTTCTGTCACCACTTTTGTCTACCACTCATTCTGTAAACATTCACACCTCTGGGCCTGTAAGGCTTGGCAAACCAAGTTCCTTACTCAGCAGACACCACTTGGATTCTCTCCTTCCTTTGGTTTCAGGAACCTTCAGGCTTCCATGGCTACTCTGGCCCTCAATTCTACAATGCTGGGTTTTCATTCCCCCAGAGTTCTCCCTGCTTCCATAAATTTTATTTTCACACGCATGCTCTATTTTTGTACCCTTCCCTACCAGTTCTGGACAGACTTTTATGTCTTTCTAGACAAGAGAGAGGAGAGGGGAAAGATTTTTTTACCTATTAGGGTTGCATCCAGTTGTTCCAGTCCCTAGTTCATGCATGTTTGAGACCCCAATAATGATAGCCCCAGCTTCTCGCAGCTTCTTGGCCACAGTAGCATCTTCTGTTTCAGGCTCTGTCCCAAGATACACTGTTCCTGCTCGGTGATGGTAAGGTACCTTAGCAAGAAGACACTTTATTATTCATCCTAAAACCCAGGCAAGGGAGGCAGGTACATGTGCATGCCACACGTGCGCACTTCAACTCCACAACAGATCCCAGACATTAGGACCCACAGAGGTAAGTAAGGGCTAGGAAGCCAACCAACTTGTCCTGTGTAGGTTTCTCGTAGGAGGGACACTTCAATATTTGGACCTTCTCCCATGCAGAGGATTCCTTTTAATACCATGATACCAAAGAGTAGAAACATGTAGACAGAAAGTCTGCCTCCCTGCAGCAATGCAGTTGCTATGCCCAGAGGTTGCAGAGCAGTCACCTTGGCCCCACAGCACACAGGAGCTCTATTTACCATTTTTCTATGGACAGAGTTGCAGCGTTTCAGATCTGCACTGCTTTGAAGCAAGGCACCAAGATTAGACGAATGCCAAAATACCAGATGGACTCATTTTCAGGGTATGCTAAGTACTCTTCACTTCGAAGCAGCAATGGAAAAATCTGTACATAAACAGGGCTCCCACTCTATGGGTAGGTCTCTGCAGAGCCTACGACAGCTTCATGGCACTGCTAGGAGTATTTAGTGGTAACTGTTGTGAGGCCACAGGCAAAACTCCCTTGTGAGTGGAGATTTTCAAAGGAACTTGCATATTTCTGACACGTCTCATTTAAGGTAAGGAAAAAGGGATACTTTGCCAGTGGAGCAGATTCAGCGCCTGAAAAAATACAGACAGATACACCCACCACTACAGATGCTTTTATACATTTGCATTTCATCATAAGAGCGACTGTTTCCCATCCTCTACTCCCCATGGATTAAAGAAATTGGTAAAAGATATGTACCCAAGATCTGACTTCACCTGCCAAATGTGTTAATCCTACTCATTACAAACTCACATGCTACCCCCTATTACAAACATATTCTCAGGCTTCTGCTGAGAAGTTGGCCTTAAAACCTTATTCAGTGAGTTATCCAGGTTGACCACCTGCAGCATGAACTGACAGCTAGACAAGGAAACCCACCACTTTGAACTCTTCTTTCAGACACACTGGGATGCCATCCAGATAAGACAGGGTACATTTATTTCTGTAACGAGCAGTGGAGGCCTCAGCCATCTGCACAGAGGAAAAAAAAGTGTATGTTACATGTATTTAGTTGAGCTGAAGGTCATTACCAGTATCAGAACAGATACCAAAAACGGCTTTCCTAGGCTGCTAAGCCTGACTATAAATTCTTTCTTCTTCCACCATATGCTGGTGGGAAACTACTACTTGGAAGCATCTATACCAATAGATGCCACATGAGCACAGAAGTCCTGTTTTAAATGTAGTCATCCAGCAGGAAACAGATTGCTTTAATGCTACCTCTCTTTGCAGGAATGAAAGCAACCTTGTCTATAGTCCTCTGCACAAGAAGGGAGAAAAAATGTACATATTTTTCTGTGCAAGATATCAGCAGAAGAGCCTCTGCCCCTTCTAATGGATGCAACTGCTCTTAGGGTGGCAGAGGCTCCTTTCCCATCAGAGGCAGACATTACCAGCATTATTTGCTCCTGGTCCCATTGCACTATCGCTCTGAGTGGGGGTGTGGATTTGTTGCAGTCCTCCAGCATGGCAATGATGTTCTTTGCTACCTGAGATGGTGTCAGCTTCCCACTCCTACAGGACAGAAGAAGTTGGGACCTTGTTACAAGACCCCCACACCACACCCACAAACAGAGTTTGTCTCTCATGTAGCAAGATGGTAGCTGTCACAGCTGTAAGCAAGAACTGGGTAAGAATTAGTGTGTAGTGATGATTTCAACACAGTTGACACCATCAAGACAGGAGACTTCTTTCCTCAAGGGAAGAATTTGCCTACACAAGCACTCTCCCAACCCTTAGAGAAGGGGCAGGACCTAGGAGAGTTACCCAGATATTCCTGAACCACCAGATAAACAGGGAAGGACAGCTGACAACTTTATAGAGTCCTCAACCTCCTGAAAGCCTGGGGCTATAAAACTCCCAGTATCATGAGCTAGGACCAAAAGGCCAGCCCCCTTTATACAGGCCTCCTGTTACAGAGAAGAGGCTCCCAGCAGTACTGTCATAACCCACCTTTAACAAACATGCCTTCCCTCCCTCCTTGCAAAAGGCTACATTACACCACAAATAGATGTCTCTCTGGCTGACACAAAAGCCTCACAGTCAGGATGCACCTATAACACCAGACGGCAGTGTCAGCCTTTTGCTCCATGGCTGCAGCCTGCTGCCAGAGGTGACCCTCGAGGAACACGTGCCAGGAGCACAAGGGGATTTACCTGAGCGCTCCATATGCGCCACATGTCCCAGAGGCAACCAGGAACTACCGAGCAGCCAGCAGCTCGCAGAACCTCAGTGTCAGGGATGTGCTTCCAGCTCTTTCCAAGCTAGACACATTTACTGGGTGAAAGCAGGCAAACTGCTCACAGGAGCACGAGCAGCTGGGGAATAAAGGGATCCTTCAGAGACCCACAGTATGTGCAACTTGCATCATCCAGATGAACCTTCCACTCCTTCTTCCTCATGTGTTTGGGCAAACAAGGTATGTAGAAATCTTTCCCAGAGAAGACTGATAATAAGCCAAGGAAAACAGCACTTAAGTATCTTTGCAGGGCTTGTAGAAGTTATGCCAGCTCTCCAGGTTGGCTTTCCTTCATTATTCTGTTAGAGGGAAAGGACTGCAGAGGGTGATGCTAAACAGTGGTACCTCAAGGACAATCCTAACAAAGAGATGCTTGAGAGCTTGTGGAACAGCAGCAGCCCACAGCAGGGGAACATGCAAGACAGGTTGTTCTGAGACCACAATTTCACCTACCGGTAGCAGTCCAGGTAGTCTTTGATCCCTTTGAAGCTAAACCCATTGCTAACAGAATCAGACCTGCAAAGAAAGGATTAAACGGGCAACTGTGAACTATGAAAGCCACCTGTTTAGACCTGTAGACTTCACTATCACAAGGATTCACATTAGCAAACTGCTTAAAAACTAAATCAATAGCTCTAGCACATAAGAAATGGACTGTTTCTCATCACACCAGGAGGAACATAAGATCATCTGAAGAGCTAGCTACGTGATGTCTCCATATCATCACCCAACCCAAAAGCCATATCCCGGAATAGGACAGGGTACAGCACCATAATGTGCTATGCAGGGAAGAGGCATGGCACATTATGTAACCTGCCCTGTAATACTCAATGTATCACCAGTGGAGCTCGGGACACAGGAACCAGAAAGCTGCACTCACCCTGACCAATGCCTGGAGGAAATTCATCCCTTCCTCTAAAGTGAAGGAGGTGAAAGTTTTTCCTTGCTTTACCTTAAGGACGCCAACAAGGAACAAGTTTAGTCTTGTTAAAAGCAGACACACATACAGAGAACCCACTCTCTGAGATACTGATGAAGTGCAACTCATAGACATCTTCAGTAACTACTGGATAGGCCCACAACTAAGAACCAAACCAGACGGGAAAGAGCATTCGTAGCCCAAGTAATGTTTCACTAGGAATCTAGTGGTATTTAATAAAATACAGACTGCAATCAAGAAGCTGAACAGGGTTTTCTCCAAGTAACCTAACTGACAAAGCCTAATTTCTTGTTATCTTTGTACCCTGTGTTCCTTCACTTCTCACAGCAACCTCTGTGGTATCTTTGAGATTCCTTGCAGGCAGAAACAGCACACCTGCAAACTCACACGGATGTACATGCTGACTAGCCAACCACCACGTGTATCTGCTCTAACACTGCAATCAGAACCCTGCCAAGGGCAGAATTTGGTCCATCCCTGGTGAGCAGACTCCCTGAAGCTTGCAGAAACTTCACATTGCTTATAACTACTGGCGATTTGTAAGTCACAAAAGGGAAGATGACTGACAGCACAATTTGCTTTGTAAAGTAGCCGGGTGTGGGAAAACATTTTAATCCAGATTACTGACAACAACAGCTTCCCACTAATATAATAGTGCCAACATGTGTTCTTACACTACCCTCTTAAACATCACATACTGACCTTGCATCTATCAGCTGCTCGATAATATCCGGAGTGCTTTTAGCCTCAGACGCGTCTTCTGTAACCTCCGCAGCAGCCTCCGGGATAAATGTGGGATCTTCGAGAATGTCAAGCGAACGCATGAGCGAGAAGTTGTTCAGCCTGAAAGAGAGAGAGTCACTGCTAGAGCTTGCAAGCTCTACCGTGACTAATTTTTCAAACTGTTCCAGGGGGAACCTTACCCAAGAATATTTTCTCTTAGCAGTCTGCTCTCACAGCAGGGAGCTGCAACAGTTACAAGATAATCTCTCACACCTTTCCTCAAGGCAGCATCAGATCTATTCTGCTTGCTTAACAAAGCCTCCTACCTCTTGACACAAGGCCAGCCAGCCTCCATAAACCCAAACGGGGAAAGGAATAGTGAAAGTTTTCGATTCACTTTAATTAGGCATATCGCCCACTGACCAATAAAGACAGGAACAGAGAGGAAAAGAAAAGGAGAAAGTAGTATAAGCCATACATTCAAGCTCTAATCCTGTGAAAATAAGCCTCTTCAGACTTTTCCATCTTTCAACACAGTTTGTTTCCAAACAAATGCCACAAGGATTACAGCACAAGTCCAGGGCTGCGAGCAAGAAAATCAAGACCCTGTTATAGATGTCAATGAATGATCTGCTGTATAACAGCAGTGACACTTGTCTAGGTTTGATTTGCTCAAAAAGCCCATACTTCAGGTAAAAATTCAGGGGTACCAACTGTGCTTAATACATTTCTCAGTGCCCTGGGACCTGCACAGATGACCCATCAAATGACAGGCAAACTATGTGAGCCAAGCCTGAGGCTGGCTTCACTCAGGGTTTACTCCCTTGAGTAAATCCACTCTTAAATGACTACAAGATTTCCATGGAAGGGTGCTTCAACTCCCCATCTGCGTGAGCAGGAATAAAAAGTCACCTCCCCTCAACTGAAAGCTATGTCTGGCAGAACACTAATATGAAGTTCTTATTTTTGGAAAAGAAAATGAAACTGAGTTTCATAGCCTGATTTTAGTTCCATATGTATTTTTAATTTCCCAAATTTCGAATTTTGATTGCACAAACCTCTGCATGAAGTTTTCTTTTTCCTCTTGCCCCTTTGCAGACATACCCAGCTGGGTGCTGATGCACGGTTGAGCAGACAATGGCTATAATTATGGCCCTGTAACATTTTGTTAAGAGAAGTGTGGCAATTTTCTATGTCAGATTGTGTCAGAGGTTCCCGACACCTCTCACCTGAGTGGCTTTCAGTGCAACATACGCTTGAAAGCAGTTTCTAAAAAAAAAAAAAAAAGTAAGGGAGAGAGAAGGAGAAAAGGCCAACCTAAAATAGTACCTTTAAAGAGAACATACTAAAACCTCTGAACTTCATGTCTGGCCTCACTTCCCTGCTACTGGTGATAAACAAATCAGATTCACACATCCACAGGCTTTGGAAGAAAGACTGCTCTTTAGCAAAAGGACAGAAAGGCAAAGAGGCAAGCTGGTGAATTTGGTTTCTATGCACCTGCCTGTGAAAAAAAGGTTAACAACTTCTAATAGAGACCCACTCAAACTAGACTAGTTAAAGAAAAAAAAAAAAAATCTAGTAAACAACATCTATGACATAGTATTCCCTGCTCTCCACTCAAACGTTATGACCTTCCCTCTTAGAAAAGGTCATTTCAGACAACCTGCAAGTGGTGTGCAAGCACCTTTAAAAAAGCCCACAAAAACAACAAACTTGGAGGGGGAAAAAACTCCTAACTCTTACCTTATTAAGAATGGTAGTAAGCAGATCTGTCCAAAAGCCTACAAGAAAATAAGCAGAAACATTTGTTTGCAGTAACTTTGACCTGAACACCTTCCTCACTAGAGAAGGAATGCTGAAAGTGGAATTGCTGCAGTCTCAGAGCACCCTAGGGAGCACACAATGCTATGTAGCATAAAAATAACAAACATTTGTATTTCGGGCCACAAAATTGGCTTGAACTGCTTCCCCCCCCCCCCCCCCCCCC
>WHYT01017304.1:731666-749341 GCA_009806455.1 Tetrax tetrax
CTTCCCTCTTAGAAAAGGTCATTTCAGACAACCTGCAAGTGGTGTGCAAGCACCTTTAAAAAAGCCCACAAAAACAACAAACTTGGAGGGGGAAAAAACTCCTAACTCTTACCTTATTAAGAATGGCAGTAAGCAGATCTGTCCAAAAGCCTAGAAGAAAGTAAGCAGAAACATTTGTTTGCAGTAACTTTGACCTGAACACCTTCCTCACTAGAGAAGGAATGCTGAAAGTGGAATTGCTGCAGTCTCAGAGCACCCTAGGGAGCACACAATGCTATGTAGCATAAAAATAACACAAACATTTGTATTTCGGGCCACAAAATTGGCCTGAACTGCCCCCCCCACCCCCCCGCCACCTCTCATTTATATAATTATAAAGAGTGTATTCTTCTGGCTCTCCTGCCTTTGTCCTTCCCTGACTCAGCCTGGAAAGCCTGCAGCTGCAGGCTGCAACACCATTAAGAGGCATCTATATAGCTCCCATCCGTTACTTCCTTCATGTTCCACAGATTATGCAAACACTGGATATGGTAGAAGCTTATTATTATTCTGTTTATTTCACTGTTATGATCTTCCCTGTCTCTTTACTGCTCCTGCAGTAAACCGAGTTAACTTGGAAAAGCATGAGAAATTTAGAGGCTCCACGGTAGCAGACAGCTGAAAACACTCTTCGAATACCCTGGTTCCCAGTGTAGCAATACCAGCAGTCCCAAGGAGACCAGCCTTGTTCTAGCCTGTCTCAATAGCTCCACAATGGACTACAAAAACCTGTTAAGGGATGTACAAATACAGTACAAGTCTGAAGCAAGGCTTACACTCCCAGACTCATGAAGTGATATGTTGCCTCATACGTTACATAAGAATTACCATCTCTTTTTGAAAACACATTGCTTCTAATCTACATCTAATTGAAGCACAATACTGTAGGAGATTGAGAATCTTGTGTCTCCTCTCCAAGGGGGATGCCAGGAAAGGAAATGAGCCCAGGGGCATGCACCAGAAGCAGCCACAAAGCAAAGGATAAAAACCATATTCTGGATGTTATACCCTGGAAGAAAGCCACTTGCAAAGTATTCTCACAAACAAACACAGCCCAACCAGCCGCCAAGCTCTGTAACAGGTCACACTGCCGAAACAAGACATCCACGCCTGAGCTTGACACCGGCTCAAAAGGAAAGACCCATCAGCAGCAGCAACAAAATCCACCTGCTTTTGGGCAGACGGTGCCGCAAGGCGCTCATTGCCAAGGGGACGCAGGCTTTTCTTCCCCCAGCACCCCGCTGTATGGCCATCACACCTCTTCCACACCAGCCACAGCGGGAATCAACCCACCAGGCAAGCCAAAGGGAGCACGAAGGGGAAACTTCAACACCAAAGCCCCCCGCCCCAAAGAGAGCAATGGGGGGAACAGCTGCCTTCAGCACCTTCCCAAAAAATCCCGCTCAGGGGGCTGAAGGACCTGAATCCCTTCGCATCCCAGGAAAGCCGGTGGCGGCTGCATTCCGAGTTTAACGTCGGCTTCGGGCTCTCCCCACCCGTGACACCCTCGCCCACAGGCCAGCTCTCTCTCTCCCCCTCCCCACGGCATCCCACCCGGGGGACAGCGTGAACCCAAAACCCCTCAGAGAGCCGCAGCTTCCCTACAAACGCGGGTTTTAACCTCCCCTCCCTCCGTAGTCCCCGGCAGTCTCATCCTCGTCCGGTTTTACTGCCGTTTATCCGGCTCCCCCCTCGCCGGCAGGTGCCGGGCCCCGGCGGCGACCCTGCCCCTCGCCCCCCGTCCCCCCTCACCGTGTTGGCCACATGGACGAAGAGGCGCAGGCTGGAGCCGCACAGCCGCGGTGCCCACTGCGGAGAGAAGGCGAGAGGTGAGCGCCGGGCCCCGCTGTGCCGCCGCCGCCACCTCCCCACCCGCTTCCCGCTCCCTCCCCGGCGCTTACGGGATCCCGCGGCGGGCTGCGGCTCCGCGCCTCGGCCCGGCCCGCTTCCCGGCGGCGCAGCACGGCCCCGGGGCTGCCCGTGTGCCGCCGCACGCAGCACAGGTAAGCGGCGGCAACCGGTAGCAGCAGCAAGAAGAGGAGCGACAGCGGCAGCGCCATCATTTCCCCCTCTTCTACCGAACCCGGCAGCGGCAGCGAGCGTCCTCCCGCTGCCGGGGGCGGTGCTGGGGCCTGGCCCCGCCTGCGGGCCCGCCCCTGCCCGCCCACCGAGGCCGCCTGCGGCCCGCCGGGAGCCGAGAGCCGAGCGGCGGGAGTAGCGCGGCGACGGCCCGGGGCCTGACAAGCGGCGGGGGTTTCCTCCCGCCATGTCCCGCTTCTTCCAGGCGCTTCGCCGCGCTGCCACCGCGAAGGGGGGTCCGGGTGTGGAGGAGGCGGACGTTTACCGGTGGGGTCTGACAGGTCAGGGGTAGCGGGCCGGGCCCCGGGGTGGAGAGGGGAGGGAGGGGTAAAGCGCGTTGGGGAGGCGGGGGGCTTTGCGGTTTGGGTGGGTGTTTAGGCCAAGGGCTTGGTTCCCTGGGCCTAGGTACAAGGAAAGAGCTTGAGAACTCCTGCTTGACTTACTTCGTGTTTGTTTTGACGTGTTGTGCTCCGTAATAAGGATAGCAATGGTGGTAGTAGCTCCAGTGGCCTACACTTCATGCCTGCCCCAGCTTAAGTGCAGGAAAGCTGGGAAACGTCTTGTTGAGAAACGATTATTATATAACAGTAGATTGTTACAAACATTTCCAGTAGCCTAAAGCACGTCCGTGGATCTAGTATTTACATATTTTAAAAAGTGGCTGAAGCTGACTTTTAGGAATGCAAAATAGCGGCTTCACTATCAGATTAGAGTCCTTGTACAGGCCTTTGTAATGACTTGGGGCATTTTTGTGCGCACAGGTTCCTCAGTAAGGTTTAATGTGATGGATTTGCTGTAAGACTGATGTCTCTGCTCTCCAGCAAGATGAACGAGCTTCTGCTGAAAACTGGTGTGCTTCTCATGCAAAGCAGTTGTTTGGAATCACTTGTCTATGGAGGCCCTCTTTATGCTGGCTTCAAGGTGTAACAGTGTACAGAGTCTATTAGATGATTGTGTAAATATAACAAATTGCTTTTATTCCCAGGCATTAAGCTTCGTCCCTATCAAATAGATGGTGTAAATTGGCTGGTGCAATGCTACAAAGTCCAACATGGCTGTATCCTGGGCGATGAGATGGGTCTTGGGAAGACCTGTCAGGTGTGTTCTCATCTTCTTCTTCTGGAGAGTGATCTTTGCCTAATTTAGCTCAATATTTCTGCAGAATGAGAAGAAACTTGCCCTAATGCTTGGTCAGTTAAGCAGCCCCATCCTGAAGTCCAAACTCAAAAGAGAGAGGTCATTGTTTCTTTCCTTAATCACTTAAACCCCCTGTCAGGTCCTGAGTGACACTCCAAAAAGGTTTCAGGATTTTGTAAAAAGATGAGTGGTCATTTTATACAGGCATCTGAACGTGTAATTCATAGTGTGCAGAGTTGAAGGGACACTATACAGCCAGTAGAGAGGATGATGTTTTGATGCACCTGCAGCAAGACAATTTTTGGGTTTGTCAACACATGGGTTAAAATTTACATGTGTATATTTTTTAGTGCTGCTTTTTTTTTTTTTTTTTTTTTTTGGTAAGTTTTAAAATGGGCTTTAGTTTTGTTAGAAAAGTTAATGTTTGTGCTTTGGTTCATCTGATGATATTCAATGGGTCTTAAATAACAATATGGTGGTTTTAGGAAGTAATGTAGGGTAGATCTTTTTTGTGATTGTGGAGAAAGGTCTTTGGAAAGGGGCTCCAAATATTGAGGTAAGGTTTTGGGATCTAAGCTTTTTCGGCATCGATGGTGGATCTTGCTTAACATTCTCTGAATTCTGCTTTGTGCTAGAGAACCTATGGGAACCAGCTAAAAAGCTCAAGAGGGAGACAGTTTATGTAGGTTCAAGCTATTGGGTTTAACCTTTTTCTTATTATAAAAAAATATTTTCCTTGCCTTCTAGACTATTTCTCTACTTCTTTATTTGACAAAAAAAATAACCAACAAAGAGAAATTTCTGATACTTTGTCCTCTATCTGTTCTGAGCAACTGGAAGGAGGAACTGGAGAGGTAAGTTTCAACAGTTGTCCAGCTCATCATATTCTTGCACATCAGGTTATAAAGATTCTCTTCAAATGGGCTCAGTCCAACAGTTTTTTTCCTTTCAAAAGGGAAAAAAAAAAGTGAAAAGGGAAGCTACTGAAACCACAAATCAGTGCAAACACCACTTGTAATTAATGTGTAGTCTTTACAATGCTGTGATATACATGAATTTATCCAACTTATAGTGTTGGCTGACTTTCAGCCCAAATGCCCCCAGTAGCTCCTTGCTTTTATTGATTTGTAACCCTCCATGCTCAGCCTCTCTTAGGCAAAATCTGTTGAAGACAGCCAGGATTCTGTATGATGAAAGGTAAGACCCAAGTTGAATAGTATCTTTCTTAGCATGATCACATATGCATGCAAAATACATAACATCTGTGCATGCAACCCATCTCCACGGGGGTGCAATGACCGTGCTGATGGCACATTGGCTGTGCCTGGAATATGTACATTTTTAAGCTGGAGCCCAAAGATTCCATTAAAGAAGGAGGGCAGAAAGTTAAAGATTAGAATAGAAGCTGTCTGTGTGGCTGTGGGGTGATGCTGCCTCTCAGGATCTGAAGTCCTCCAGGTTGCATTCTGAAGGGAGCTGGCCTGATTTGCATTGACTTGCGGTTGGAATAGTTGGGGGGAAGTGCATCGCTTCATAGATCAGCAGTGAACAGCTATCCAGGAGGAACATTAGGCAAGTATCAGTGGGGGGATTAAATGAGGAAGAATTTTGTGGTCCCAACTCTTCTTCCATGGAACTAGTTTTATCTGCTTTTTGACTAAGAGGATAGGTTTTTGAGGCCCTGACTTGGACCTGTTTGCTGCAGACATTGTTTCCCTTTGTTTTAGCATAATTTAGGCCAATTCTTTGGTCCCATCTGGGCTAACTGTATTCATTCACCTGCTTCTCCTGAGCTTTTTCAGTTCAGAGTAGCAGATGGGCCGTGAGACTGGTTTTCAGTCATCTGCCTCGGGCTTTAAGACCTAGGAGAACACAGTTTATCTGGGACTTGTCCAAACCAGAACCAGCAGCTGAGATGCCAACCTGAGATGCAAATTAGTCAGGAAGGGGTTAGATTCAAAAGCTGAGATCCAGGCCTATCTCACAGGAGGGTAGGGTGTTTGGATAGGAGGTTCTCATCTGTGCAGTAGCTAGGTTTGATAATGAAGTCCAGGGTCATAAACACATGAAAGACTTACCTTGGCTTACTGTTTTTTCCTCTGTCTTTCTCTTGACAACAGGTTTGCTCCAGGTCTTTCGTTTGTGACATATGTAGGCAACAAGGAGGAACGACCCAAACTGCAGCAGAACCTGAAAGAACAGTCTCACTTCCATGCAGTCTTGACAACATATGAGGTAAACGATGTCTTTATCGCTTGAAAGGAGAGCTCAAGTTTTTCCTTGCCTTTTCCATTCCTCTGTACCACCCAGCTCATGCCTTGCCCTCTGTACTCATCTCTGACCTTCCTCGGTGATTTTCTACTCTGTAACCCATTTCACCAAACTGGTCTAAGTTGCTGAAGTTTTTGTGTCCCTAAGATTAATCTACTTTAACCCCAGCTTTACTACGTAGCTGTATCACACCTTGAGTAAAGAAAACAGGCACATGGCCATCCTTAACTAATGTTAAATGGTATCTGCATTGTCTTTGTATGGTGCCTTGCAGACCTTTAACATTTAATAGAAGCGTACATATGTGTGATGTTTATTAAGATTCTATTAATCAGGCAGTGTAAGAACACTTAGAAAGAGTTTGCCTTTTTTGTGCCCTCTTCAGCCTGCCCTCCTCAGACACAACTCTTTCGTGGACTGCGAAGTGGCGAGGTTCCACTTAAAATTGATAGGACACTGGGCTGAATCTGATCGGAGCTCTCCTGAGAAGGTCCTGTCCTGCTCTAAACAGAACCAATCAGAATAGAGTTGCTTCCTTGATCACTGCTTTGGACTTTTCAGGAACTGGTGCTTAGTTATCTGAAGTGGGAAAAAGCCCTTATTTTTCTCTTATGAGTCAGTCCCACTCAGATGTAACTTCATATCAGGACTTGGATTTTATTTTAACAATCTCTTAACAAACACATCAGCTTGACATTAGATGAGAAGCATCTCTTACAATTCCTTTTTTTTTTTTTTTCCTCCGCCTTTTCTGATCTCCCTTTCTCTCTGCCCTTTTGCTTTCCCTCTCTTCAAGTATTTCATGGTCTCTTCCTGCTGGGAGCTGTGTGACTGTGCAGACCACTCTGAACCTGAATCTTTTTCCCCATTGCACAAGTGGACGTGGGGAGCAGTGATAACCGGCGATGCTCATACTGAAACAAGCCCAAGAAAGTGATTCACTGTATCAAGATAGTCACTTAGCTAGGACTTTGCTTAACTCTGTTGTTTTTCATGATAAAATTCTGTGCTTTTAAAGGATTTCTCTTAAGTGACCTGATTTCTCTTCCTCTGAATCTGAAGTTGGGCAAGCAACGTCTACACTTTAAGATAATATCAGGTCACTGTAATAGCTTAGATTAATCCACTGAAGCATGTGTTTGGTTAGAGTGAAAAAGATTGTGGTGCTGAAAGTGCATGGTGTTTCTTACTGAATGAGAAACAGATGAAAATCTTTGCAGAGGTGAAGAGCGTTTATGGTGTATGTAAGTTTCCATTAATTCTCTGAGGTTCTACTGCTGGTGTTTTGCCAGACAAGAGTTAGAATGTAGGATCACAACAGCTTGTGGTTACAATAGCTATTATGTTACTTTCCTCAGGTAATAAGTGGCTTCATTCCACTCTATTCCATTCCACCATAGTTTGCAAGTAGACAAAAAGATGCTCTGTTTCTTAATTGGTATATTAAGTTATAAATTGTGGTTCATTTCCTTTCATTGCAGATTTGTCTGAAAGATGCAGCATTTCTAAAATGGTGAGTCTGGTTTTAATTTTTTCAAATTTAATTCTGCACATCTGTCAGCGATTTCTTAAGTGTATGTTTGCATGTGTGTGAGATCCCATGCTTGTTTCACAAGAGCCAAAGATGTTCTTTGCTTGTGATTAGAGCTTTGGCTTTATCAGCTTTAAGTGAAAAATCTTTTATGTTGTCAGCCAAGATGTATGTGAACTTCCCCCATGGACAGTTTTCAAGCCAGATAACTCAAAATAATATGAGACACAGTGGCTTATAGCACTACACTAAATATCAGTCTGGAAGATTGATATTTAGAACAGAGGAAATATTCAAAAGCTTCAGATTACGAAGGTATTAGATACAAAATTTGCTGAAATCAACCTGCATTATACTATGGTGATCATGTGCTACTTGTTGGGGCTGTTCAGCCTGGAGAAGAGGAGGCTCCGGGGAGACCATGTAGCAGTCTTCCAGTACCTCAAGGGGGCCTACAAGAAAGATGGGGAGATGCTGTTCAGTAGGGCCTGTTGTGATAGGATGAGGGGAAATGGTTTTAAAATAGAGGGAGGTAGATTTAGATTGGATATTAGGAAACAATTTTTTACAATGCGAGTTGTAGAGCAGTGGAACAGGTTGCCCAGAGAGGTGGTGGATGCCCCATCCCTGGAAATGTTCAAGGCCAGGCTGGATGAGGCTCTGAGCAACCTGATCTAGTTGGAGATGTCCCTGCTCCTTGCAGGGGGGTTGGACTAGATGACCTTGGAAGGTCCCTTCCAACTCTAACCATTCTATGATTCTATGATTCTACTACCATATCCTGAAGTTTATTGCCTCCTGCCACCAGGCAGAACTGTGGAGGGTTCATGGAGCATTATGCTTTCTAACAAGACTGATTATACAGCTGAAATTCAGCCTATAGGAATTATTGTCATGGTCATGCAGGATTTTACTGAAGCCTACACGTGAAATAGGGAGGAATTTTTATATTTTTCAGTAATAGTGCCAATGCCTTGCAACAGTGACAAGTGCTGTGACAAATGCTGGGGGCAGCCAGATGTCAGGAATGGTGCAGGATCTTTGTAGGAGTAGAAACTTGGTGGCCCCCACTGACACAATTTTGCATCTCCCAGGCCTCAGTCAGGCCTGCTATGGGCACCTCGTTGTCTTTCAGCAATGCACCTGTCCTTGGCCACTGCTGGAAACAGCAAGTTATGCTGGATGAACAAAAGACATCTTGGTGGAAGCCAGGCCTAATAATGAAAGGTAGCCATGGCCATACTGTCGTTACAGTTCCATGTCACATCCTGCACTGCTGCATATGATTCTACTTATTTTGCAGTTTAGCCCTGGTATGTACTACCCAGGAAGAGCAAGCAGCTAGCCCTAGTATCACAGAAATGTCAGCTCCAGTGCAATTTCCTGCTTCTGAGGCTAGCATGTAACCTCAAAGCCACGTTACTGAAGTTTGGGGTTTTTTGCCCTCTAGTCTGCCTTCTGAAAAAAAAAGTGTTTGCTAATCATTTGTACATTGTCCTGTGTAGGAGCACTTGGAGCACTTTCTAAAGGTGGGTCAGAGTTATCAGATGTCCCACCATCACTGCTACTCCTTACAAGCAATTTAACAGCACAAATGAGTTGAGCAAGAGCCCTACTCCAATATAATGCATGAGAGATCAGACTCCACTCTGCACATGAGCTTCTGCAGTGCATCACACTGCAGTGTTCCCTCTGCAATTCAGTTGCTGAGCCTATAGAATAAGAATAATGACATTTGACTGTGCTGGCAATGGAGAACTACTCTGAAATAGCAAAGAGGGGAATCAAGGCAAACAGAAAGGCTATGGGGAGAATGTCAGCTGCTATGATTTCAGACCTTGTATTCCACTGAGAAGAGAAGTGTGTGAGGCATAAAAGCTGGAGGGTCATGCTTTTCCTTCCCTACTTACCCATCAAGCAGACTTGACTGGGTGGAAATCACTCTGTGATGTGGCAGTTGAAACCCTGGTGATAAGCAGGCACAAACACTGAGGGTTGAAAAGATCTGGAGTTTATACTAAGTCTAGTGGATCTACTAGATCATCAGTGACTCTGCAGCCTACTTCAGGAAACGCTGCATACAGCTGTATGAACCCAGAATAAGTTAGAGCTCTTGTCTTGGGTGATTTGTAATCACTGTGCCATCACTACCTCCTGATAGTTGTTGGGGTTTTGCACAGGTGCTAGGGCCTAGTTTCATGTCTCTTTTTTGACATTGTAGACCTCCTTGACTGTTTCACTAACTTGTGCTTATGTCATTTTCCCCATAGTAATGGGAGTGGAGAGAGAAGCAAGTGAATTCAAGTGAATTTACCTAGTTTTGGTTTCAGAAAAAAATCATCCAAGCTATAGTTAAGAAGCTGTGTTGGCTCTTGAAAACCAGTTCTTGTGAATCCTTCCCAGCCTACTTGTGATGTTCATGGGGTGGGAACATCTCAAGTTCAGCCAAGCAGAGCCACCCCTTATTTCAGCCTTTTTATGCTTACAAGAATGAGTTGCCAGCCCCTAACTGAAGATGCTGTTTTGTGTTTGTTCAGCTTTAACTGGGCTGCCTTGGTGGTGGATGAAGCTCACAGACTGAAAAATCAAAGTTCTCTGCTTTACAAGACGCTTTCTGAGGTAAAACAACTCATCTGTCTTCTAGAGTCTAAAGACTTTTTCCTCTTCAGTATAGCATACAGATTCTCTGTTCTTCTGAGTATTTATTAAGCTCTAGGCCACAACCAGTTTCCATCATAGTTGGTGAACAGATTCCCATATTTAGTGGCAGACAGATAAAGGCTTATCTTGTTAGCTTTGCATGGAGCTGGGTATTTGGAGCTTATCTCTCATTCTGACTTATGTTTGGGCTTGGCACATTGGAGCAATTTGAGAGACTTAAAAATGTAAAGCCGTCAGACATAGCTCTGAACCACAGCTGTGCTACTGACAGTAAATGACAGTAAAAGTCTGGCTGATGTAAGACAATATAAAGTGACAAGAGCCTATCTCCAGCTCTGGGAGGGTGAAGGAACCCTCACCTAGTTCATGGGACCTCAAGTCATGAACTACTGACTTCCATTGTCCCATTTAATGGAGCCACCCTTATTTATTGAAGTTAGTATAATAGCTCCAGCTTCCAAAGCACCCTGCCAGAGTACAGTGAATACCTGGGTGAAGGATACACTTCTTGTCATGGCGGTGAAACATGAGCATTAGGTCTGGGCTGGCATCAGCAACAGTTAACTACAGTATCTTGAAAAAATTTTTTTTTTTATTATATTTCCTGAAAGTGTTATATCTTCTGATCATATTGTCCATGACGTCTGTATTTAAGGAGCTTTAATTGTAGTCACAAAGAAATAGGCATTATTCACCTTAGCTCTTCTCCTAACATATTTTTCTATTACCAAACTTGAGAGAAACTTGTATTTTTTCAAAGATAACCATATTCCCCAAGTCTCTTTACAGGAGTTACTGTATGTAAGATGGAACAGATAATGTTGCTGTGTTTGTTAGAATTAGCTAGCAAATAGAAGTGGAACGTAGTCTTTTGCAGTTTCATTTCACTCTCCTATTCCGACAGCAGTTTCCAGTCGTGTCTTATTACCTAACACTGAGTATGCAGTACTGGATCGTAGAGTGCTTGGATCTGAGGATTTTAATGGTGTTGGTTTTGGACTTTGTTCTTATTTTGCTTACACTGGCTTCCTTGCATGGGCGCCATCCTAGTCAGTTTGGTGGAGCTGTTTGACTGTGTTGGGTGGTTTGGGCAGACATTTGCAGCATTCCGCGGGCAGTTCTGCACCACCTGTCATCTCTAAGTTAAGCTTAAGAGTGGTGTGGGTGGAGTGGTATATTAAGTAACTTTTCATTCCAGATATTTTCTCCTAATAATTTTCTTTTGTTGTTGGTTCTTTCAGTTCTCAGTAGGCTTCAGCCTGCTACTCACAGGCACTCCAATCCAGAACAGCCTCCAGGAACTCTACTCCTTGCTCAGCCTTATTGAGCCTGACATCTTTCCTAGGGAACAAGTGAAAGAGTTTGTTGAGTATTACCAAGCAATTGAAAAGGAGAGTGAGCCAGGTCAGTAATAAGCAATGTTGTACTTCAGTCAGAACCAGCTGCTATCTTGACCAGGAAACAGGCACCTTGTGTCCTCTTCATTTACTTTCTTTTAATGCTGACTCGCTTCAAAACAAAGCCACTAAAAGTAACGATTACTTACCTTAATGTAGCTCCTAAGTGTTTCAGGTATGCAGCTATGTTTTGGTTTCTCTGTTTGTAAAACTGGGCTTGAGTAATTTCACTAATAGATGTAAGGTTCCTTACACATTTATTTTGAAAGTATAGGTATGAAGGTACTGTATAAATGCCTTACATTTAATGTGGTAATCTCCTCTTTTTTTTTCCCCTGCCTCTGCGTAGCCAAGGAATTGCACAATCTTCTGCAGCCATTTTTGCTTCGAAGAGTCAAATCTGAGGTGGCTGCAGAGCTGCCAAAGAAGGTGGAAGTGGTTCTGTACCATGGAATGTCAGCACTGCAGAGGAAGTACTACAAGGCCATTTTGACAAAAGATTTAGGTAACTGAGGGTTAATTCCTTTTTTAAATCCAATTGTAAATCCATGCTCTGTAGCGAAGCAGAAGAAACTTTGCCCTGCAGAATACGCGTAGAATAAACCTGCCAAATTCAGTGCTTTTGGGCTGCTTGATTTGTGCTTTTAGCTTGTGATAAAATAAGAGACATATGGATCTAGAGCTGAGCTTTTGCAGAGTTAGGGAGGGTCAGCTTCAGGATTCTGCTTTGGGCCAGCCTGTAATTAAAAATACTTATCACCAGGTAAGCCTGATCCTATCCCATGTTTTTGTGTTAAGACAAAAGGGTGGTACAGGAAATTTTGGATCTGTGGATCTCTACAGATTTTCCAATAGTAGCACAGATGTGATACAACAAATCTAAACCTACTGGATGTAGATAGGAGCTTCTTAGGAAACCACAAGACCATACAGACAATGCAGCCGCAGACTTTTACCATAATAGCTTGCTCCTTGTCACTTTATGTATCAACTAACTGTAACAAAGTAAAACTGGGGAATGGAGATCCTTTGTTCTTCTAGGGCTAGTACTTGGGTGCATCAAGGAGGCACTGGCACTCTGTATGAACATGACCAGGCCAGCTGAACCTTCCTCTGAAGTCAGCATATGTGCACATTTCTTCTTTTTCTCCTCACAAAAATGCAACCCTTCTTAAATTCCTGGTTTCCCAGGAGATCTTGACTGTGCTGTATTATTAGAAAAATGACAGTGACCCTTTTCAGGGAGTCCAGAAAGTTCCAGAGAGTGTGACAAGACAGAATAGTTTTCATCAGGGTCTTATTTCTAAAGATTTGTCAAAAAAAAAAAGTGAGGGAAAATTTCTTTGGTCTGTGAAAACAGATGTGTTAGTCTTGAGAGGGAAATTCAAATGCAGAAGTGATATACAGAGAGATACTCCAGTGCTCCGTAGCCAGACATTCCCAGACACACTCCTTGGTGGAGTATGGGCTTTCCTGCTCAGTTCCTTTTCTGTGCTCTTTGTTCCAGATGCATTTGAAAGTGAAACAGGAAGGAAGGTTACACTTCAGAATGTCTTAATTCAGCTTCGAAAGTGTGTTGCCCACCCATACCTTTTCAATGGTAAGAAAGCACTCTTCTCTTTCTTGAAACAGAAAGAACTGTTTCGTGATTTACACAATGATTTTCTAATATTGCTTAGCATCGTAATGCTTAGAGGAACCAAGTAATAAATGATGTTGTACTTGAATCAGAACCAGCTGTGAGTTTGTGACCAGTTCCAACATCAGACACTTCATCAATAATGAGGAATAAAACAGGGAACTGTGTGAAGTCTGAGTTTCTTACTGCAACTCTCCACTCGTTTTCACATCAATGAACAATGAAATCACAATGGTTTGTGAACTACTGAGGGTGTTCTTTAGAGACAGAGAAGGACCATCACTTATCAAGCAAGCATCACGGGGGTCTGCTTGGCAATAGTTGGCAGTGCACACACTCGGAGGTTGACCGCTGAGTGGTTACTTGCATAGTGTTAGATCTGCTTCTGAAACTCCTTTCTGTTCCAGGTGTTGAGCCAGAACCCTTTGAGATTGGAGACCATATTGTTGAAGCCAGTGGCAAACTCTGTTTGTTGGATAAACTCCTTTCATTCTTGTATGCTGGGTATGTCATGGGTGGAGAAGATAAAGCGGGGTTGAGAAGAGGTAAACTGGGGAAGAAGAGGTAAACTGGGAAGGCAAACTGGGAAGGCAAACTACCTTATTTAGCCACAGATTGAGTAGATACTTGTCACAATGCAAGCGCTGCCCTATTTGTTGCATGTTACTGACCAGCTGAAAGAAGTAATTTCAGTATAAGGAAATTAGGCACAGTAGAGGAACCTCAAAGGTTTTTGTACCTTCCCTTTATAAACATTTCTCAAAGCACTTCACTAACTCTCTCACATGTTCTCATATTTGCCATATTTTGGAACCTGGGAGAATAACATGACATAGTTTTCAGCATATCTAGTTTGACTCTGGGTTTCCTGAGAGCAGCTTCCAATGCATCAGTTGAGTTCCTCTGTGCTGCCATGCTTGTGTTAGCCTGCGAGGCAGAATGCTTAGCAAATGTGGAAAATAAATTTGACTGGACCAAAAAACCAAGAATAAGCTGAAACTTCAGCTTTGGGATTGGCATTCAGAACACCTTGTGTTGAGCTCTGGTGACTTCAGAACCTGGAACCCAAGTACCCTGGGTATTTCCCTCCAGCTCTCAGATGGGATGCAAATCAGACTGTGGTTTGCATTCTTATGCAGTCTGTGAAGTGGTGCCTCCTGCATGATACAAATTCTACCTTCTCTTTTAATTGAGCTGCACTTTCCCTTTGGCTACTTCCAAAGGATAGAGCTTCAACAGCCCTTGGGAAGTTCTGATGTGGTTGTGGAGGTCTTTGTCCTTCTGCTGTAAGCGCCTTCTGAGTGAGTGCCTCTCCCTTGGATGTCTTAGCCACACAACCAGCCCTATGCAAATTCTGGACCTGAAGACATCTGTGTTCTGCTCTACAATGAAGTCTGATTTAAATAGAGCACTGTCTGAGGCCTAAAGCTAAGAGGGAGGAGAGTTAATTTCTCACTTATACACGACTGTAGGCAGAGCTTGATCTTTGAGGGTCATTTGCTGGAGAAGGAAATGCTCTGCTGTCAGAGATGCTGATATTACATTTTCCCATCATTTAAGATGCTTTGTAGTGTATGATTTGAGAGAAATCTGGTGTGGCAGGTCATGTGGTGAGGAAGACCTTGTGGTGCTAGACTGAAGCTGAGGATCCTTTTAGACAAGCTCCTTTGGATCCTCACGAGGCTGCATCCAGCCAGCAGCAGAGCTGTGCCAGAGCCCTGTTACCTCTCTATGATTCCAGACTCTAGACAAGACAATTGAGGCTGACTGGTTGCATCTGGATTTGGGGTTGAAAATATGGTGAGGGAATGGGCCATGACTCTGCGAGGCTTACTGTACAGAGGTGGTGAGGCCTTCCTATCTAACAGTGACTGGTTAAGCGATTGTAACCCCTCTACCGCTGCATGAAATGCTGTCTCAGCATGAGTTGAGGCTCATGGTGTCTCATGTTCTTTTTCCAGTGGCCACCGTGTCTTGCTCTTTTCTCAGATGACTCAACTGCTTGATATCCTGCAAGACTACATGGACTATAGAGGTATGTTCTGCACGCTTTGGCAGCAGAGGGCTTATCTTAATGATCTCTGCCATATATGGTTCCTCTAATTTTCATTCGTCTACCTGGGATGGAGAAGGGACAGTGATGGGGATTTATTGCTCCTTAGTAGACAGAAACCATATTGTTGCAGTAGCACTGTGATTTGGAGGGTCTTGAGTTCAGCCCTTTGCTGCGCTACCACCTCCCTGAAATGAGCTGGCTCTTCAATGTCGTTCTTCAGAGGAGTTTCAGCTTCAGTTCCTCAATAAAATGGAGCTAACAGATGGCAGGGTAGTAATGTTTCATACATACCTGTGTTCAGTTTTGTACCTGAGTCCTGAAGTAATTGCACTGAAAGCAGTAGGCTTGCTCTGGGTTCAATCTGTCCAGCACAAAAAGCAAATTGGGCCACATTCATACCAGGAAATCAATTTCTGATTAAAACAGTTGTTGGGAGTGGGGCCCCAACATGCCTGTGAGGGCAGGTTGGATCAGACCATTTTTTGGCAAAGTTAGCGAAGTATTCTTGGGACATTTTCTTTTGTTTCAATCCACGTGGCTCCATGCCTACTTAGGATTTCCCATGAAAGAGGCTTTTGTTTGGTGTTTATGGTTTTGGACAACTAATAATGCAGGATAAAGCCAAATGTAGGGCCATATCCCATACTGCTTTCTCACAGGAAAGCCTGCACTGAAGGCCGTGGGAGTTCGCATAACCAGGATCCAATGTCCGTTGGCCTGTTTTGTGGGGCCAACAGCCAGCACAGCGTAGTCTGAAATGGGACTGTGTGCTAACGTTCTTTTACTTTGGCTCTGAATTTTCCTGTTGTGTTTCCAAGCAGTAAATTAAATGCTAAGAGTCTCTGCTTCAGACTCAGCTAAATTACCCTTTGCCAACAGTCAATCTGGAAGTCAGGGTCCCTACTACAATTTATATGAGGTTTAACTGGGAAATAATGAAGGAGTTGAGGGCAATAAAATGAGAATAGAGACAGGAGGATTTGCCATGAGAAGAATCAGGACAGCAGTGAGACAATAGAGAACAAAGTAAGAGGTAAGAATTTCAAAATTAGATGGAATTTCAAAAACATGTTGCTTGTTTGAAAAGGCTACAGCTACGAGCGGCTGGACGGTTCTGTTAGGGGCGAAGAGAGACACCTTGCCATTAAGACCTTTGGTCAACAGCCCATCTTTATCTTCCTGCTGAGCACCAGAGCAGGTAAGTCAGGAATGGAGAAACAACCAACCATCTTGCTGCTGCACTCTTCTTGTGCTCTTTCTGGCAAGATTTCAGGGAGTTCTGAACGCTGCAGAGCCTCTTCATGTGGGGGATTTTTGAGGGAGACAAGACAAATCCTTAACTTGGGTCTCTCGCATAGGACATCTGGTTTCTGTGCTTTCCTTTCGGCAGCTGATGCCAAGATACTTTTCATATTGCAGTCACTTGAGTTACTTTTTTTATTCCAAGTCCCATAATGCCTGTCCCTCTGCCAGGTTGAGCTTAAGGAATCTCGCTAGTATTTTATTTCTGCGAGCACCAGGCTTCAAGCAGGAACAGACTTCCTTTAAGTAAGCGGTGGAACTGATTCTTGAATTTGCTGAATATGGACATGTTCTCTAGCTGGCAGACAGACTCGAATGAGAGCCTTTTACTGTCCTGAGACTGCAAAGAACACCATGGGAGTGCCATCCATGCTTCTTCCCCTCTTAACTCCTTAGGCAGATCTGTGTCTTCTACAGAATTTCAAATCACCTTGTCTTTTTACTCAGGCAAGCACAGAGGCAGGCTTCTGCTTGTCTCCAGAGGAGGGATCCACACTGCTTGATCTCAAGCATCAAACTTGAACTAAGTCTTCCTTTGGGCTTCTCATCAGACTTCTGAATGAGCCTGGCTCCAATGATACCACAGTGCATTGCGGGGTGCATGTAGAGAGACCGAAGAGAAGTACCTAATGTAGATGGGAAGAATAAGTGTGTCTCTCACCACAGTGCCTGAACTCTCCCTGCCCGTGCCAGCCAGGCTTAGAGTTGTTTTTTACTGCACATCGCTATGTCTGGCCAAAGCATCTTGCATTCAGCTGGGAATAGGTGTGCTAACAGTATTTCAATCACTGTTATGTTATGGACAGAGATTTTCAAATGCGTGACTGTCTCCACTTGCAGGGATGTTCTGATTATGGTGAAGAGATGCTTGGGGTGAGCTGGAAGAAATGTAAGGCAGTGGGCTTCCCCCTCTTTAACTACATGTAGTCGCAATAGTGGGTATCAAAAAAATATAACTGTGGGGTTTTTTTCCTTTTATTGCATGAGAGCTCAAACTCTAACCTCAAAAACTTTAAGTTGTATAAATACAGAGGCTCTGGTTCTTGTGTAGATGGACCTGATGTTTTCCACTGTTTCAGCAGTGACTTGTGCTGCAGCCAAGTCATGACTTAGGCAATCCCTTCTAGCATCAGTAAAGCTAGTCCTTGCTGAGTTAATCTGCCTGCCAGCTGAGGAATGTGTCTATGTTCATCAGTCGTGGCAACCAGTCCCTTTTGTATTGGTTCACTTGCACCCTATCCTTTTTTACTACAGTGCACCTCGGTTTTGGGCTCTTGCAGAACCCTGGAAGCACAGAGAAGTGCAGAAATGGAAGGCAAACTCATCTTTCTAGATCCTGTGGGACTCAAATTTGGAGTTGAGAGATGGATTGAATTAGATGTAATTGGTCAGATCTGACAGAACTTTGCACACCATAAATTCCCCAGCTGCTCCTTCATTTTCTGCTGGTGACTTATTTTGTGACCTTCTTTGTTTGTAGGTGGAGTTGGCATGAACCTGACAGCAGCGGATACAGTTATTTTTACCGATAGTGATTTTAACCCGCAAAATGACTTGCAAGCA
>WHYT01017304.1:760468-777808 GCA_009806455.1 Tetrax tetrax
ATCTTGCTGCTGCACTCTTCTTGTGCTCTTTCTGGCAAGATTTCAGGGAGTTCTGAACGCTGCAGAGCCTCTTCATGTGGGGGATTTTTGAGGGAGACAAGACAAATCCTTAACTTGGGTCTCTCGGATAGGACATCTGGTTTCTGTGCTTTCCTTTCGGCAGCTGATGCCAAGATACTTTTCATATTGCAGTCACTTGAGTTACTTTTTTTATTCCAAGTCCCATAATGCCTGTCCCTCTGCCAGGTTGAGCTTAAGGAATCTCGCTAGTATTTTATTTCTGCGAGCACCAGGCTTCAAGCAGGAACAGACTTCCTTTAAGTAAGCTGGTGGAACTGATTCTTGAATTTGCTGAATATGGACATGTTCTCTAGCTGGCAGACAGACTCGAATGGGAGCCTTTTACTGTCCTGAGACTGCAAAGAACACCATGGGAGTGCCATCCATGCTTCTTCCCCTCTTAACTCCTTAGGCAGATCCGTGTCTTCTACAGAGTTTCAAATCACCCTGTCTTTTTACTCAAGCAAGCACAGAGGCAGGCTTCTGCTTGTCTCCAGAGGAGGGATCCACAGTGCTTGATCTCAAGCATCAGACTTGAACTAAGTCTTCCTTTGGGCTTCTCATCAGACTTCTGAATGAGCCTGGCTCCAATGATACCACAGTGCATGTAGAGAGACCGAAGAGAAGTGCCTAATGTAGATGGGAGGAATAAGTGTGTCTCTCACCACAGTGCCTGAACTCTCCCTGCCCGTGCCAGCCAGGCTTAGAGTTGTTTTTTACTGCACATCGCTATGTCTGGCCAAAGCATCTTGCATTCAGCTGGGAATAGGTGTGCTAACAGTATTTCAATCACTGTTATGTTATGGACAGAGATTTTCAAATGCATGACTGTCTCCACTTGCAGGGATGTTCTGATTATGGTGAAGAGATGCTTGGGGTGAGCTGGAAGAAATGTAAGGCAGTGGGCTTCCCCCTCTTTAACTACAACATGTAGTCACAATAGTGGGTATCAAAAAAATATAACTGTGTGGTTTTTTTCCTTTTATTGCATGAGAGCTCAAACTCTAACCTCAAAAACTTTAAGTTGTATAAATACAGAGGCTCTGGTTCTTGTGTAGATGGACCTGATGTTTTCCACTGTTTCAGCAGTGGAAAACTGCTGAGAAGTACTGGTTGCTTTTGTGCTGCAGCCAAGTCATGACTTAGGCAATCCCTTCTAGCATCAGTAAAGCTAGTCCTTGCTGAGTTAATCTGCCTGCCAGCTGAGGAGTGTGTCTATGTTCATCAGTCGTGACAACCAGTCCCTTTTGTATTGGTTCACTTGCACCCTATCCTTTTTTACTACAGTGCACCTCGGTTTTGGGCTCTTGCAGAACCCTGGAAGCACAGAGAAGTGCAGAAATGGAAGGCAAACTCATCTTTCTAGATCCTGTGGGACTCAAATTTGGAGCTGAGAGATGGATTGAATTAGATGTAATTGGTCAGATCTGACAGAACTTTGCACACCATAAATTCCCCAGCTGCTCCTTTATTTTCTGCTGGTGACTTATTTTGTGACCTTCTTTGTTTGTAGGTGGAGTTGGCATGAACCTGACAGCAGCGGATACAGTTATTTTTACCGATAGTGATTTTAACCCGCAAAATGACTTGCAAGCAATAGCACGAGCTCACCGGATTGGGCAGCACAAGTGAGAAATTTTGCTCCTTCTGGTTTGGTTGCTGACTCTCGTGGTCTCTCAGTATTGCTCTCCCTATCCATAGGCAGTGGAGGGTTAAAGGACAATAGCTTTAAGTTCAAAGAAGGGGAACGGAGAGGATTTTATGTCTTCCTTTTTCTGCACCCTCATGCAGATTTGTCCTTGTCATGTGTCTAGGGTGGGAGCTTTGTAGATTTGGAGGAGGAGAGGGAATCTGGAGGCTTGCTTGCAGTTTTGCAGTGAGCATTTCTCCTGTATCAAGAAGCAATTGTATCAGCTTTACATTTCTGCTGATTATTTTTGTTGATTTTGTTCTTGCCTTTTTTCCCCCCCTACCAAAGGAGTGGGTGAAGGGATAGTGCTCCGTGCAAGGTAACAGCTTCAGTGCGCTTCAAAAAAGGGAAATAATAAGAATTTTCTTAAACTTTTCAAGGCCTGTAAAAATTATCCGCTTGATTGGACGAGATACAATTGAAGAAATAATCTACCGAAGAGCTGCATCTAAGCTCCGTCTGACAAATGCCATTGTAGAAGGGGGTCAGTTTGCTCTGGGAATGCCCAAGCCTCAGGGAGCAGCGGAGTTACAGGTAAAATAGAGCTATGTCCTCAATTTGATTCCAGTAACATCTTTAGAAATGTCCCAGCATGTTTCTGTATTTATGTCTGATATGAACCTAGCCAAACACTTACGTTTTGGGGGAGATGTGCATTGACACGACAGCTTTTACATGTCTTAGGAACCAAAATGACATCCCAGGTCCAGGCAAGATCTGATGTCTGAAGACAGTTTTTAGAATTTTGAGGCATGTCCATTGTTGAAAAAGGGTGTGTTTTCTTGAAGAGGGAAAGGCAGAACCCCTCCTTTTTTTGCTTGTTTATTTTTAATTATAACAGGTCTAAAGTGGAAGCTGACTCATTGTTTCTAGAACTTATCTGTCTCTGGTGCTTTTCTCTCACAAACAGAGCTGATGATAAGTACTTAGTCAGCTTTTGGTTGCTAGTCTGAAACTCAGTCAACCTTCTGTTGACCTCCTGGCAAATATAGTGTTTCAGGAGTCAGGGCATAATTTGTAATTCTGACCTGAAAGCTGAGGTTTGTGCTGAGAACTTGGGTTGAAAACCTCAAGCAAAGTGACATTTAGGGGAATATATCCCCTGCATACAGCTAAACCTGGGAGAGGTTTGGAATTAGTTTTTCCTTTCCCCTGCCACCCCACCCCATCAGCATGTATCTTGGCAATTAGAGTTTCCATGAGAGAAGTGGAACTGAGCCTATAGGAAATTCCATGCTGATGTTTTTCTCCCTATGGATTTTTGTGGTATTTTAGCTTTTGTTTTAAAGGAGTTGGGGGCAAAAGCAAGCCTGTTCTTTCTGCCTATAAAGTTGCTTGAACTCAGTCAGTACAATGCTGTTTTGTCATTTAGCCCTGGAGAAGAATGACTTGTTCAAATCTAGATGAGTTATGTTTGAGGGAGATATGTTGTAGGGGCCTGTCCTATCAAGTGTTGGGAGAAATAAGCGTGTTAAAGCATAAGTATTTTACAGGTGACATTAAGACTTAGACTTCTCCACTTGTACATCCTTTGCATTTAACCCTGAGAAGACTGAGACACTGGGATTGGCATGAAATTAGGAGATACTAATACTGAACTTCCCCTTCTCTTTGTTAAAGCTGAGTGAAATCTTGAAATTTGGCTTGGATAAATTGCTCTCCTCTGAGGGGAGTACTATACAGGATGTGGAGCTAGAAACCATCCTTGGAGAGACAAAAGGAGGGAAGTGGGTAATGAATGTTCTGCTGCCAGGAGAAGAAGAGGGTGAAGAGGAAGATACAGAGAGTAAGTTAAGAATCTAAATATCTATGAAATACATGACACTTATTTGCTGGTAGAAAAGGCATACCAGGCAGGGGTGGCATTTTTCAGGCTACAAGAAGAAAAGTGGATGTGTAATTAAGTGACTTGGATTTTGTTTGTGGCCTATCCACAAACTTTATTTTTGAGCCTTTATTGGTCTTTTTCATCTTTTTGTGTTCTTATTTGCCTGTATGTAAGATAAAGGTAACAATACTTGGCCAGTTTTGGTGGCTAGGGGGTTGAATTCCTTCATGTGCTTCAAATTTTGAGACCTCAGATGAAATTAATGAGAAAAGGGGAAATATTCTAATTGCAGCTGCTGTTTTTCCCTCAGACAACCGTTAAGATAGATCTACAGTTTTAGAAATATAACAGTAATTTAAGAAAAGGCTATATAGCAGGTATTTTGTATTTATCTCCAAACAAAAGATTGTTGGCCATGAAAATCACAAGTTGAAATTACCCTAAAAAATTCCAAAATATGAGGTAAGGAATGTGGAGTCTTGGAGTCTAAACAATTAGAACAAACCTATTCTGTCTTCAGTACTTTACCTTCCAGTCCAAATGCCACACAATTGTGGTTAGTTTTCATAGCCTCATACTATGTAAGAATAAATTCTAAGGATACTTTCCCTCTTCTAGTGTCATGGTGAGAAAAAAATGAATTTCTGTTTTGAGTACACGGTAGCACTTAAATATAGATCTGTGGCTGAAGCAGAAATACAGCCCTGCAGGTTAGGTATTTTCCGTCCTGCAGCATTGCTGCAACAAGTAATTATTTGCTGAGACTTAGCAAAGAGTGGTATTTTCTGTTGGTAACTTGAAGAGGAGCAGTGGTAGCACACTGTGTAATAGTTATTGGGAACATAGCTCACCTGATGAGCAGTAACTCTGGGTTGTCAGAGTTCTGTGCTTTTATTTTCTTTGGGAGTTCAAAAGAAAAATTTTGCGATCTATTTAGAAGAGTTGCCTGTATCTAGATAGCACAGCTAAATGAATTAACTACTGACAGAGATGGAATCACCAAAGAAAACAATGATGGAACCACAACTTAAAATTTTTAATTGACCAAAATAGGATATTATTTGCCAGTATAAATGACTTGAATGAAAAGGTTTTGCCTAAGGAAGCAAATATTGATTCCATTGTTTCTGACACTGGTCATGCAAATGACCAGTGTCAGAAACATGATACTGACACTGATCATACAAAAAAATGATGAGAGTGAACATCTTTTTTTCTGCTGAGAGTAGAACAGTGTCACAGAGAAGCCAAATTTATTTTGATGTCACTCGTACACTTTATGTGTTAGTGGCTTTCAGTTCCTTTTTACACTTTTAAATTATTTTTTAAAGATCACATGTACGTATACGAAGGCAAAGATTATTCAAAAGAGCCCAGCAGAGAAGACAAAAAAGCATTTGATCAGCTTTTGGATCTTCAGAAAGCCTTGACTGAAGAGACCAGTAAAGAAGGGAGAGCTCTCCGGAACAAAGCAAACGTAAGACAAAAAGATGTGACAAGGCACATGATGCTGCTTCATTTGCTTGTGGAAAATAAGGCTGACAGTTTTCTCTCTTTACCTACAGCTTGCAGAAGGCATGTTAAAAGATTTGGATGTCTGTGTAGTAAAGTTGGCTCTTGAATCTGAGGGCTTGACAGTTCAGCAATTCTGATAACAGATCAGAGATACGATCTGCAGGGCACTAATGTAACCTCAGGTCACAAAACTACATATTATGGTGACAACTGGGATCTGATGATTAAGACCTGTAGACAAGTATGCACAGATGGGAAAGGAGTGTAGGATAAAGTGAGCACCAGACATGGCTTTAAGATGAGCAGTTTCTTTCCATGATACTTCCTTCTTTCTCCAGGCACTTCTCACAGGCCTCCGGGAACAGCCAACCAGGAGGAAGCACTTGTTGAGTGCAGAGGAGCTGGAGGCTAGGAGGAAGAAGCGCCAAGAAGCAGCAGCAAAGAGAGCAAGGCTCATGGAGGAGAAGAAGAAGGCCAAAGCAGAGGCAGAACACAAGAAAAAGTATGGTTTGTACTGCATCTCTACTTGTAAGCTGATTTCTGTTACACAATACTCTAGAAATGTGTGTCTGGCTGACGAAAATAAGTTGTACTCTGTATCCACTCTGGCAGGTGGAGCTGGGGACGAGGGGAGAAGATAACCAAATGGCTGCAGGCCACTCTCATGAGAGTGTTAGCTTCATATGTCAAGATGTTTCTCTGTGTGTCCTCAACTGCGTAACCTAGAGATGTGAAGGTGGAAAAATGGCTTGAGCCCCTAGCAAGGGTTCTTTTCCTCTGAAAAGAGGAAAAGTGAGAAAGTGGCCTGAATAAGAACCCCATATCTGAATGTACATCAAGCTTTTGGGAGAAGCTTTCTGAAATGTCACAGTTGGCCCCTGTGTATTGGTCTGACATCTGTGACTCCCTGGCATGTGTCCTGACTTTCTCCTCCTTGTTTCCTAGATGTTCTTCCTTTTCACCACTCTGAGTAGCTGGGTGCCCTTTGTCATATGCTCACTTTTTCTGTGCCTGCAATTGGCTTATCACACTGGCATGTGGCTCTTAATATCACAGATAACAACTGTTGTAAACTTGTTTCTGGTCTAAAATAGGGGAGGGGAGCAGAGAGAGTGCAGGTCTGGGTCTCCTGTGTTTCACTGCAATGATTTAAAACAGCGTGTGCTCCCCACTCTTGATTTTCATTGAACATCATCTTTTGTTCTGTTTCAGGATGGCCTGGTGGCAAGCAAATCATTACACATCTACCTGCCTTCCTTCAGAGGAAAGCGACTCTGAGGAAGAGTTTGAGGAGGATGAGACTGGGCTGAATGTGGATTTAGATGATGAAGATGCAGACCTGAACCGTATCAAGTATGTCATGGGAGATGTCACCCACCCCAAAGCAGAAGAGGAGGATGCCATCATTGTCCACTGTCTAGGTGAGACTTACAATCACAGGAATGTTGTTGGGTGAGATGGACAAGGGGGCTGAATTGTCCCTACTAGCTCAATACTTTCTAATTTCTTTCCAAACTGATATAATTTGGATTTGAGTCTGACATAATCGTGAGTGGTGCAGAGACAATACAGCCTCTACTCCACCCACACAAGTATTAGCAAAGTGTATATGGGTCTTTTCATGCCCTCTCTGGATTTATGGGTGAGCCTCTTGAAAGGTGCCTATATGGCTTGAAATTTTATGTCTGTGGCCAAATGGGGACAGTTCCTCATGAGAGCAAGGCCTTTTGTTCATCCTGTGGAAGCTGTAGCAATTGAACTGAGATATTGAAAATCATCTCCCTTATACAGTCAGCAGGGAGAGGCAGGCACTTCCAGAGTCTGAGATCGGAGTTTCTCTGCCTCAGTGCTCATGTCAATGCTGACAGTACAGAGGCTCTAGAATAGTCTCCTAATTTAAGGACCTATGTTAAGACACTAAAGCTAAGGGAGAGAAATTCATATAACAGAGTTTCTCCTGAATCAGTGTTGGAGCTGCTCTCTGACCAGGGCTATAGCAGAACATTATAAACTGCTTTGGCTTATGTTAAGCTCAGCACAAAACCTCATGTTTACAGTGGAAATGCCATGTAAGAGTGAAAGCCTGCAAATAACAAACATCTACTTGTGGGAAGCCCAAGGCACCAAACTAGGGATGTCCTAGGTGCGTGCTCTATGCACCTATATGCATATACATGAGGCTACTAACAGGTTTATATGCGCAGTGCCATGGTTAGCGCTTGTTTGAACATCCTCAGTGGACAGTAAGAAGGAATTCTTCCCACAGAGTTTTTCAGGGAACTGTGACAAGTTTGTTTTTCTCAAGGGCTGATGTTTATCCTCTAGGATAGTTCCTTGAGTACTGGTTGACTTCAGTTCACGTGTTCCCATATCTGTTTTTGATAATCATTCATTGCATTTGTACAGAGTAGGTCTCTTTCCTGCAGGGGTGGTGTTCAACCTCACTTTCCAAAAGGAGTCTAACTTGTCATTTCTTTCTAGATGACTCTGGCCGCTGGGGAAGAGGTGGTTTATTTACAGCTCTGGAGGCTCGTTCTGATCAGCCAAGGAAAGTGTACGAGATGGCAGGAAAGATGAAAGGTAAGAGATTAAAATATGGCCTTAGACCAAGATACTTGAAAGAGCTTAATCCCACTGATTTTGCAAGAGCGAGGTGCCTGGATACCTTGATACTCATGTTTTTTCCTCTTTTCTAAAGATTTGTGCATCCCTAGCTCTGAAAGTAGTAATACAGTGAGTGCTTTGACTTCACTTGGGAATGTGAGAACTCTCCATAGGGGTTGGAGATCCATGCTGCAAGCCATAAAAGAAGAAAAAAGAAAAAAAATGAACTTGTTCATTATTCACAGGATGTTTTTTACTATGTAAGACAGAGCCCTGCATCTTCTGTCAAAGTGCTTTTAAGAAGGATTAAAGCCACCTCAAGCAGTACTCGGTTGAGCCTTTTGTTCCCTCAAAGAACTAATGTTCTCCTGAGCATGTATTAGCAGTTTTGAGCTGGTGAGGAGTGCATGTCTTGCTGTAAGGTGGATCTGTTGTTTTTTTTTTCTAATTTCCTGGGAGATGCTTTCTTCGTCTTCCAGTGTCTCTCTTTCCATTTGTAGTCTTTAACTGGGATGTGTGTGTCTGCGTGTCTTGGGGTGCATGTGTGTGTCTGTATGTCTCAGAGTTGGGTAACATCTGTCTTGCTTCCCTGGGAAGGGACTGACTCTGCTGAAACCATCATGAGGAGATAAAGAAAGCCAAGAAGAGTAACACAGAACGTGGCAGTGAAATCACTGCTGCATTGACTCACTGTGGACTCTTCAGGGCTGATTTTTTTTTTTTTGTTTTGTTCTTGTTCTATTCTTGTTTTCTGAACAGACCTGGAGTTAGGAGGAACCTTGTTATTCCCCATTGATGATAAAAAATCCAGGAAAAAAGGACAAGACTTGGTGAGAATGAGGAGCTCTTTTTGTGTTGCTCTGTGCTTTCAAACCTGTGTGAAATGAATGTCTTTTTCCTGATAGTAATGGTACTGAATACTGAACGTGGCTAACGTACTGAATGTGCAGTTAAATATTAAAGAAAAGGAGATATTTTTCTTATTTATTAAAGCTATTATTAAAGTAATGCAGTTTTCCAGCAGCTATCACTGTGTCTCTTAGTGCTGTATATAGATTCCATTTCATGGTTTTGTATGTTTTCTCCTTAGTTGGCCTTGATTGTAGCTCAGCACCGGGATCGGTCCAACAACTTGTCTGGCATTAAGCTGTCTGCTTTGGAAAAGGGTCTGAAGAAGATTTATTTAGCAGCCAAGAAAAGGAATGGTAAGTGTTTGTGCAGTAGAGCAGTGAATATTTACATGTGTGATTGCACCTAAAGATGGTGACCAATTTTTACTTCTCCTGTACTGTTTTTTCTGAAGTGAAGTAAGAGTGAGACCTCCATGGCAGATCTGTTGTGTTCCGAAATATTTTTGTTCTTGTTGGGTAGCTTGAAGTCCTTATGTAGATTGTTTTCTATATGTGTACCTTGTCCTAAAGAGCATGCACTTTCTGTTCCCTCCTTCTCAGCAACAGTACATCTTCCACGTATTGGGTATGCAACAAAAGGTTTCAACTGGTATGGTACTGAGCGGCTCATCCGAAAATACTTGGCATCACGGGGTATCCCCACTCTTATGTATCCTTTTGGAATATGTTTTATTTGTTACCAATCTAATATTGAAATGATTCCCTAAATATCTTGGTGGATGCAAGGCAAGGAAGCAAGGCAAGGTACAGAGTCCAGCTAAAAACTTGGTTTATCTTATTTTGCTCTCATCAAGGTACTCATTCCACAGTAAGGACTTATCATCTTAGGTGATAATGATAGATCAGTGTGACTCAGTATGCCTGTCAGAATTGGTTGGAACTAGATGCTAGTCTTCTGTTGACAGCCATCAACTTACCTGTATATGCCACGTCTGTGGGGGCGATGCCTGGAATTTTAGAATAACAGAAGTGACTCAGAAAGTAGCAAAAGTGAGGATGTGAAAAAAAACATGACAATGTTACACACAAGTGATAACCTGCTTCCTTGGCTGAACGTGGTGGAGTTGGTGTGTGTTACGACAGGTTCTTATGACAAAACAGCTCATTGCTTTCACCTTCCAGGAGGGGAAATGGAAGGTTTACACGGAGGCTGTGTTTTGTCACTTCTCTAGGAAGACATGCCTTTGCTATACTGCCACTGTCAGCAATTCTGTGAAACTGAAAACCTGAAACAAAGACAATAGTATTCAGAGCATTCTGCCTCCTTCCTTGGTGAATCTTTTAGTGGACATGCTATCTGGCATTCCTTGACACTTGACAGTGTTTCCTTGACAGCTTTTTTTTAGATACTACTTCCCTAGGAATAAAGGCTCTTCCTTTGCCTCGCAACCATATTCATCTCCAGTGACAGTCTCAAAGCCATGAGGATGCTGTAATTTCATTGAGAAACATGCACAAAAAGCTAAGGATCTTTTCAACATCACACAGACGGTCTTTATAAATCCACTTCAGAAACATGGCTTACACAGCCATTGTTCGCCCCTGTATCTCTCTGCCTTTATTGACCAGAACATTTACATATTGTCAGTGGCTCTGGAGAGGAATGAGACTGCTTCAGAGGTCAAAGAGTCTTTGGGTGAGGATGTTGGCTCAATCCCAGATCTATTTTGGAGATGGAAAATTAAATTTTCACTGATGGTCAGTTGTTATCCCTTACATTAAGTTATTGCTAGGGCTTTCGAATACGATATTGTTTGGCCATATTTTTTCACCCCTTCGGTATTCATTCCTTTTCTTGCTATAGCTCTTTTCAATCAGCTTTTTAGTGGTTTTCTGGGACTCTGTGTACATGCCCACATAGATGTCTCAGTGGAAAGGAAGCTGTCTGCACTAACAACACCGCATGACAACCACATATTATTAACTGTTTATAGTGTTCCCAGTTCCCTAGAAGTCCATTTGCCTTGCATTTGTTCAAATGCAAAATTTAGCCACATCGTCACATCCTGACAATCTAGCAAAATCCTGACCACTGTTCCTGGCAAAGGTGTGCAAGGCTGCCAAAGTTGGAGACTGGCTTTATGAATGACACCTTTCCTTCTCTGACAACTGCTTTTTCATTACACAGTTCTTTGTTGCAGCTGTTGGGCAAAACCAGTTCCTTACTGCTGTCCAACAAGGTGGATAGCACCTTGCTGAGCAAAAGGTTCCATGACCTTTTGATTCACTTTAAGGAAATCTTAATGTGGAGTTTTTGATGTTGGCTTTACTCTATTGCATCAGAACTTTCCTATTTTTCACATTGTTGGCACTGTTGGCTTTAGCATATTTTTTAGGGTTTTGGGGTTTTTTTTCGTTTAACCAGGCAATAGTAGCTCTCCTAATAAGTGTTTTAACCAGAGAGGCTGTGAGGTGCCGAATGTAATTCAGTGTAAAGTTCAGCTTCCAATAGGAAATCACCCCACAAGCAGTGGAAAGTATGTCTTTAAATATCTAATTGCCAACATGCATCTCATTGGCTGCTTTTACATTGCCTCTGTAGCACCATCTGGTTACTGAGTAAGTTCAGGCTTGATTCTGACATGGCTCATCATGCTGACTGGCGGGCTCCGCACTAGAAGAAGCCTTCCTGAGTTGGATACTCCGTCACTCACTCTTAGCTCTACCAGAAAACCCCAAGTGATTATCTCCTTTGACCCTTCTGAAGCTGAGGTAAGCTAGTGCTGCATAGCACCTCTCTGGGTTAAGACCTTACTGGCAGCTGCTCACAGGAACAGCAAAGGGCTGTATTTGGCAAAGGGCTTGCAGGGTCACAGTCTGACTGTGACGGCTTTCTGGTGCGCAGGGCGGTGCGTAGATGTACCTTACCTTGTTTACCCCCAGCCACGCGAACTGGCGCTCTTCCAGCAGGCCGGCTGGTGGCACTGTTAATCAGCTGAAGCAGCACATGTTGCTCTCTGTCCTCCTTTCAAAGAACAGGGCAGTGGTCTCCAGCCTGGAAAAACGCTCTGTCTTTGCCAGAATTAAAACAGCAGTTATGCTTTTCTCTATGCCAGCTTGACTGAACATGTAATATCAGTCTGCAGACTCAAAGATCTGTTCCTCCACCTCTTCTTTTCCTGTATATTTATTGCCCTTTTATAAAAGGTTTCGTTCCCAAGTGCTCCAATGTGTGCAGTCTTGTTCCTCGGCTTCACACACCTCTATGGCCAAATCCCAACCCACCTACAGGTTCTCTGGCCATGATGCAGTTACATGTGGCCAGGATTTGTCTTGTGGCTGAATCCACCAGAACAGGTTGAAGTAATATGTCTACCACCACTATGGCCAGGTATTCCTATTTGAGGCCTCATGCTTTTCTTTGTTTCTACAAGAAGATGGGGCTCTGCCTCTGTCCTGTGCCCCCCACCCTGCTAGAGGTATAAAGGAGAGGAGGGCATGACTGCCTGCCTGTTAATGTCCCTTACCCTCTAAGGTAAGGTCCACGGGTGGCTGCAAGGTTCCTGGCACACACAGAGGAAAGGTCATGGTATGCAATAGATCTAGCCCTCTAATTTAGGGGCAAGTCAGACAAAATATATTATCTCTTCCCCCTCTAGTCCTCTTGGCCTGTACAGATGAAATCTACCTTATTTTTTTCCCTTTAAATTTACTTAGGAAATGCTTCTGGAGTGTGGGAGGTTTGTTGGATTGGTTTTTTTTCTTCTTTTTTAAACAATATTCTTAATAGTCTTTAAATCTGCTGAACCCAAAGAAAAGTACTACCTCTGTCTGCTTTGAAATGGAAGTGAGATTTCAACTGAGCTGGGTCTTGCAGAATCTCAGCCAAGTGAAGTTTTTCTAGTGTTTGCTACCCACCATCCTTTTTCTTTATTTGGGCAGAAATCATGTATTTTGGATAATTAATTCCACAAAGGGCTCAGAAGCTTTTGTGCTAGTTGCTATGCAAAATAAATGTGTCGTGCTGTTTCTTCAGCTGTGCAGTACTACGCATTTTCCCTTTCTAAATAGCAACCACCCCAAAAGGGAAGGAAGGTGTTCTTTTGTAGTCATGGGCCTCTGGCCTCTCTCTTCCTCTAAACAATATTTTCTGCAGCATAAGAGCAGAAATGTGGCTCCTTGTGCATATCTGTTATTGCACGTTTACTTAAACTTTGGATGTATGCTGCTAGAGTGAGGTTAGCGGCACAGAGCAAGATCATGCACAGTTCAGGTTGGCTGTACAAGCAGTTTCATCAGATATGACCTACAAAGTGGCATTCAGTCTCAGTGAAAAACTTTCCTCTCCACCCCATGCTGGAGGCTCCTGCTGATTCCATATAAAAGTGGGCAGTAATTCACAATGATATTTATACTTGTGCTGGCTCAGCTCATGCTTATGCTTCGTTATTGACATGGCACTGCTTTCTGATTCTCAAAGTGTTGTGCAGACAAACTCTGTCTTTGGTGAAGAATCTCTGTGACCTGTAACTTAAGAATGATTTTTCTATCCTACTCAGGAAACAGTAAAAAAAATGGAGAAACCAATCAGATTTTATGGACATGTGTACATTTGTGATTTTTGTCACTGAATTTTGTCACAGACAAAAATTAGCTGGATATGTCACTGTGTGTTGGGGAAGGTGGAGTCTGGATTTTGGGAAAAAGAAGAGGAAAAACTGATTTCCAAGGTGATGGAGAAAATCTACAGCAAATTCAGCCTCAACATCTTAACAAAAATACTGTTTGTATGTGTCTCCAAACAAGGCAGAATATGGCCCACAAAAATGATAATAGGAAAATATAAGGATAAATAGATGGATTTATTTAAAAATAACTGAATCTAATGGTCCTGGAGGAAAAAAAAAAGAAAGCAAACGTTTGAGCAAAGATACTACTTAAAAGAGTAACCTATGTGTCACATTGTGTAAAAACTCCCACCACTTTACCATAGATGATCCTAGAAAAGAGAGCATAGACATTTATTTAGCTAATTTGATTGGATAGCAGTTTGATCATGCACTGTGATACGCAAATCGAAATGTAAGATAGAATGATTCAAAACATTAAGAGATTTTTTTTTTTATAAGAAGGGATAATGTCCATGTTCCAGAAAGTGCCTCTTCTAGTAGATCCAAGATCTGTGTTGCACACAACTGTGACCCAAAATCTATCTCTCTCTGTTTTTTTTGTCCAACTCCTGATTTTCAGAGTGAAAAATACAAGCCTGAGGAATGCAGCAGCAGGATTAGTAGAGTTACAGATGAGTATTTCCTCTAAAAAAAGCAGATCTCTGTATAATTTTGAATTGCTTGCATGAATGAGTCCGTTTGTGTTTTCCATGCTGGGCTCTACCATCCACCTATCTTGGCCTTGGTCAGATGGCATTGCATTTGTGAGAAGACACCTAGAACCTTCTCAAAATGTGATGAGCACAAAAATTGTCTGGATTCTCATGTTTCAACCACGAAGATGATGTTCCTGCTTGCACTTTCTACCTTCTTCCTGAGTATTTCGTCCGAGATAAGGACAGAAACAATCCCTAAAGGGGCTACGTGAAATGAGAATGTTAGTCATGTTTCTATTGAAAAAAAAAAAAACAAGCAAAATGAGAGTTAAGAGAAACCAGAAATTGCTTCTTGTAAGATCTGACAAAGTCGCAGTTTTTGCTGGCTTGAGTGGAAAATAATTATTTTATTTACTTATTTGTTGAAGTAAGTGCAGGGCATCTACTAGCCTTCCTCTGACACTTCCAGTGAACTTGAGGTTGTATCATCAGCATTCACATGGATATTTTTTTTAACAGAAGAGAGACAAATTAGGAGCAAATCAAAGCTATTTATGATCTCATGCAAGTCTGCTTCAGAATGGGATGAAGAACCTGAGATCATATCCCTTTTCTGTGTGCCACATCATGAAACAGGCCAAGTTTGGGCCTGGCTTCATGTAAGTGTCCTACCTCTTCATGTGTCTCTCCGTGTGTGCATCTAAGAGCATGCCATAAAGCCATACCAGTCCATGTACTTGATCACTTACAGAACCATCCTAGAACACTTCCTGGCCCCTATGCCAGGAGGAATGGGAAAAGATCAGAGTAGAATGGAACTGAAAGAAGGTTGCAGAGGGAGGTCATGGACTCTCTGTCCTTGGAGATGCTCAAAACCCAACTTGGCACAGCCCTGAGCAACCTGTTCTAGTTGACCCTGTTCTGAGTGGGGAGACTGGACTAGACAATCGCCAGAAGTCCGTTCCAAATCAAACTATTGTCCTATGAATCTGAGATCCGTTCTGGGTAATATTAAAAAAGCTCTCATCTTACCTGTTCAGTAGTGTACAGGAACATAGCACTTCACAAATTTCTGAACTATGACCCTGCCACACAAGTAGCTTGACTCATGCGAAACATTTCCTCATGTCTCAGGGGTTTAAACAGATGATGAGAGATAAGCATGTAACGGCATCTGCCTCTGAGCCCATCTTCAGTGCCTTCCTCCTTTGCCAGGATTCTGTGTAACAGCTTGACATAGTTGGGTGCAAGGAGGGGCTCACTGCCGGGTCTAACAAGTACCTACACCAGCTAGGTCTGGACAGGGAGTAGGTGCTGGTCCTCTCTGAGGTCTGTATACATCCCTAGCTTGGATCTCTCAGCAGTCTCCTTTCTATGGGGTACTGCAACAAGTCCAGCTGCTCTAGACCATGAAACTAGTATTCAGAAATCCTGTAAATCTTCTTGGGCAGCTGCTGGGGTGGCATAGTAGAAGCAGAAATACAGACTTAGCAGAGGAGTTTTTTGGTTGCTTTCAAAGAGGTCCAGTTAAAGACCTTTGAAAAAGTCCCCTTTCCCTGGTTGAAGTTTCCCCTGGAGTTTCCGTAGCCTTTCAGGCAGGGCAGCATCTCCCCTCGCCCTCTTGCCCGCTCGGCATGGATAAAACCTTGCACCTTGTGCCGAGCCTCTCCCCTGCAGCAGGTGGGTGGCCTGCATCAACTCTAGCCTGCTGCCTTTCGTTGCGTTTTCCTCACCTCTGAGCGGGGATGAAGCAAGCCCCGTTGCGAGAGTCAAGCCGCGTGGAGCCATTAGCAGCCAGCGACGCTGAGAGGCAGGCTTTCAGCAGGGTGTCAGACGCTTTCCAGGGCAGGGCCGTTGCCTGGAATGCAGCAGCGTACTCGGGCCTTGGGCAAGTTTAGACACATGTTGATGCATAATACAAGATGGAGACTATCACTTGATATCGGCCTCTTCCAGTCAGTCACGGGGCTGGGTGAGCATGCACACCATGCAAAACAGGAGGCGACGTAACTATCAAATCAGAGCGATGTGGAAACATTTGTTTTGTTCCTGGTTGACTGTTCCATTGTAGTCATTCCACGTTGAGTAGGGGGCAAGCACCACAAATAAAACCATGGCATTAATTTGGAAAAGGGGAGTGAGGGGAAATTAGAGGGGGGAAAATAAAAGATGCAATCTACAGCAGCCACAATAACGCAACACAGAAACTATCTGATAGGAATGACTTCATTATCTTCTGCATTTGTTCCCTTTGTAGGCTGGCTTGTTCTCCAGTAGTTCAAAGAGCAGGGCTGGAATCTAGGAGGTCTAGATTTTCCTCCTGCATTCCCAGCTGCTAGTTCAGTGTACAGGCTGAAAACTTAACTATTTTTAAAGGGTAAGACGAGCCAAAGGTGAAACGAGAAAGGAGCAACATTTGGTTACAGAAAAGGTGACCTGCACAGCATGCAGGACTCTGCCTCTTCCCGGTTACCTAGAACAAGTGGTGTAAGGAGTTTGATGCCCAAGGCAGGCTTTGGGCAGCCTGTTAGAGGTTTTGGGTGAACCAGGTCCTTCTCCCTGGGGGGCAGGAGGTCCTTCCCCATCGCAGACCTCTCCTGACCAGGGGCAAAGTACGCTGCAGCTGCAGGCTATGGCTGGAGGAACAGACCAAGCAGTCCCGAAGGCTGGGCGTTACGGTGCCTAGTGATGCGCTCGGCCTTGGAGAAAACCGAAGAACATAGTTGTCCTGGGTGGGAGAGCCCGAAAGGACTGGTCTTTCTGCTGGAGAGCGTGGGCAGGTGAGCGGCAAGGCTGGGTGGGGGAGAGCTGTAGAACCAGAAGGGCTCAGGGGCTGAGGGGCTCGGGAGGGTGGGCTGCCGGCTGCAGCGAGCTCTGGCCGGGAGATGCCAAGCCCTGCTTCTGCCGGAGGAGGCCGGCCGGTGAGCACCGGGCCAAGGCCGCAGCGGGAGAGAGGGGAGGGCGTCCTGGCCCGGGGTGGGGGGGTGGTGGTGGCAGCGGCGGGGGAGGGACCGGGGTACGGGGCGGTGCCGGGCACAGGAAGCGGAAAGCGGCGGCGGCAGCAGCAGGGACGGCGGCTGCCGCCGGGGGAAGGCGGCCGGGCGCGGCGGGTCGGTGCCGGGAGCGGCATGGGGCGGCCGCGGGAGGGAGGTGAGTCCGTCCGTCCGTCGGTCCGTCCGTCCGTCGGTCCGAATGTGTCTGTGCGGTGCGGAGGGCGGTGGCGGTGCCCTCCACCTCGCCCTCCCGCCGCCGGGACCCCGCCACCGCCGCACTGCCCCGGGCTGCCCGGGCCGGAGCGGCGGTGCAGGGCAGCCTCCTCGGCTCCCGCGACCGGCGGCACCGGTCCGTCCCCAGCCGGGGCGAGGGGGGCTGAGAGCCGAACTGGGCTTCGATGGTGCCGGCTGCGACGTGGTGGGGAAACCCGCTGCGTCCCCGCTCCCCCTGCCTGGAGCTTTCTGGGACGGCG
>WHYT01017304.1:777828-875485 GCA_009806455.1 Tetrax tetrax
AGCTGTGCGGGGTAAAACCCTTAAATACCGTCGGTGTAGCCCCTCACGGCGGGCAGCGCTTTCTCTGCCAGGCTTTGCTTTTGAAGGAACCCGTGCGCCGTTGATGCGCCAGCATGAGTGAGCTCAGCCCGGTGTGAAGCCTCTGCTGATGCCCCGTGTGCCCAGGCCGTGCGAAACGAGCTGCTCTCTGTCCGGGTTCATCCCTCTGGGCAGCAAGGGGGTCACGACCGGAGGGAGGGGGAATGCAGTTGTGCTTCTCTGCTTGGAAGCTGGTGTGGTTGCTGGAGCGATGCCCAGGGTCACGGGCTCACAGAGCCAAAGGGCTGCGTCCGTTCCACCAAGTT
The DNA here is from genome assembly GCA_009806455.1 of Tetrax tetrax. Lineage (NCBI taxonomy): Eukaryota > Metazoa > Chordata > Aves > Otidiformes > Otididae > Tetrax > Tetrax tetrax. Next base: position 778,173 of record WHYT01017304.1, read on the forward strand.
GCTGTGTAGGGAAGTTCCAGTTTGCGTGGCCAGAGATCAGTCTGCTCCAAAAACAGTCACCGAGGGGAGAGCATCCTTCTGCGCCTTGGCGGTGCTGGCCTGGGATGCACAACCAATAGAAGGCAAAGCTGTTGCACGGGCTGTTCAGGTTCAGTAACGGCACACTTTGGAGAGCCGCTGCAAAACATCATTTTCTTATTTAGAAGACTGTCAGGGTTGTAAACTAACTCTTATGCCAAGGGCTGAACTCTTTGACTGCAGGGTCTGTGGAAACATAAGTGACACGATGGCAGGGTTTTGGTCTGGGGAGGCAGACTTAGCAATTCTGTGACTGTTTGAAGCAGTGGGGTTTTTTGGGCCTGGGTTTGCCTATAATGACTCCCGCAAGATCTTTGCAGCTATAAAGAGTTAAGAGGTTAAGTTACACTGGCTGCAAGAGCAAATCAGGATGTTGCAGAGTATATTCTGTGATATCGTTTCTTGTGAGCCCATCATCCTGACTTTGGGGAGAGAGTTGTGGAGAAGAGAGCTCCAGCAATTGTTTACTGTCTTTGAAGAGTTTAATTTTGACCATGCTTGGCTCTCTTCCCCCTCTGGGGTTTGGCTATATAGCTGGCCGCAACTATGGGACCAGTGTTGGCTCTGTGATCGTTTCACTTGTTAATTTTGAAAAATAAACGGTGAATAAAGTCTTACAGAAAGCCTCCCTTAAGAATGCTCCCTATGAGCTGGAATTTTGGAAGGATTCCAGCCTGTGTCAGAACCACCCAGGCAAGTATCTAGCTGCCCATGGTCATTGGTCAGCAGCTCCTGTGGCTGCTGCTGGGCTTTTGATTTTGGTTAGTAGTGGCAGTGTTCTTGGTGGCCCTTATCTTATGGATATGTGCACTTAGGGAGGGCTTGTTGTCGCTGGGAGACCAGGATACTGTACTAGGAAAATGCTACCGAGATGACTGCAGTTTGTTGTCCTAGCGAAACTGCATGTTGTTTTGTTGTGGTAGCCTGCCTGCCTTCCAACGCTATCTCTGACCACCAAAGTGAAGAATGGTGTCAGAAATGTGGCTTGGTTGCTATAGGGCACATTGTGCTGCGTAGGGAACTGAGAGGAGAACAGTGATGTCCGGTTCTGCTGGTGGGGAGCAGTAACTGTCATGCTCCTCTACATCTGATACTGTCACCAGGGAATTTGGTGGACAGAGAAAATGAACCTTTGTGAAAACTATCTTATGATGTCTTTCATTTCTCATTGGGCTTTACTTCAGAATTATTTGGTCTGGGTCAAATTGAAAAACAGTAGTTATTTCCTCAGGAGTCAACACCTTTGCCCTTTCTCCTTGCAAGGTCAGAATGGCATTGGCTTTGCACAGGGTTGCACAGGAGAAAGGAGATGGAAGGAGACTCCATACTGTGGAGTCCCATGGTGTTGTGTGCTGGGGGTTTGATGAGGGTCTGTAGACTTCTTTCTTTTTAAATTCAAATAGAAAATGCAGGAAGACATGCAATATCTTAAAAGAGGGGGTGCACTTTTGGTAGAGAAACCTATTGTGGTCGGTAGCCTTTAATGCTGTCTCAGAATCCAAGTGCTATGGCTAAAAGTAAACTTTGAAAATAAGTTACAGGCACTGCCTGCTTGGATAGGCAGAGTCTGAAGAGTCTTGCAAGAGTCATGCCTCTGTTTGTTCCAGTAAGGCTGTAGGGCTTTAAACGTCAGTATGGAAAACTGTGTTCCTATGCACAGTCCTGGATGCTCTGGTACCATGAGGGTGAGGCCACAACACCTACTGCGTTGCACGACTCTGGGGTTAAGAGGAGGTCTAGCAACATGGGAGACATATGACCGAGGAAGTGCAGGCTGTCACCCATGTGGCAGGTTGATGGCTGAGGTACAATTTGTGTGATAAACTTGAATGTTGATTGTGCTTCACAAACTTAGACAGCGCAGATGTGGTTCCTGGAGCGGGCAAAGGGCATCCTCCAGGGAGGTGCTTCACCGATGGGTCCCATGCAGAGAACCCCAGTTGTGTGACAGGGAGGTAAGAGGCTGGGAATTACTGCTTGGAAACACCGCTTACTTGGGTAGTGGTTTTGGCCGGGCATTTCTGTTGTCAATTGAAACAGCCTCGCTATCTCTTCAGACCTGTGTTGTTGCATGTTCTGATTAAACATGCAGGTGGATTGCTTCAGTAAACCAAGTGACTTTTCTTTCTGAAATATCCATGTCATGGACTAATGGTTTTTAGCCTAGGGGCTGGAAATTCCCAGAGGTCTATGAAATCTTTGGGAGAAGCCTTTGAGAAGCAAAAGAAAAGAGAACCTTTTGCTAAAGGGCTTAAATTCGCTGGCTACTGAACATTTTTTTAGGATGAAGGGTTTGCAAATCCAGAGCCACCATTGTAGAGTAAAAGTCCTCATTTATATTTATATGTGTGTGTGTGTATATATATATATTTTTTTTTATATATATATATATAAAATGAACCTTATTTAATAACATGCAAGAATTAATAGAAAGCTTTTGGAAAAACCTTGTTCCCAAAGCTCCTTGGCCCTTAAACCTGAAAGCCTTGGCTCTGCGAGTAGATCAGCATGGGTGAACTCCTGTTCGTACAGATCAAATTGCTGGATTTGGGCCTGCTCAGGAAATTCTAAAGCAAAAGGTTCCTGTGGCATTGCTCATAGGTCTTGCTATATATGCAGTTGAAAGTAGCAAGTTACACAACTTCTCGTTTTTCTGAAGTGAATAATAGGAACACGCTGCAGCTGTACCGCGCAGCCGAGTTGATGCCAGAACTGGAAGGCTTCCTCACTGCCTAGCCATCTTCTAATTATTTTTTGCTCCTGAACCTTAATGCTATCCCACAGCTTAGCTCTTGGGGTTCTGCAGGTTTAATTTGTAAAGCTCTTCGTTTCACTAAATGAAGAAAAAAAAGATTTCTCAGCGCGATAGCTTGTGGGCATCCGTTACCCTATAGACAGCTGGTGCTGTTTAACAAGCGAGGCCGACGGCGTACGGAGCTGAATGTGCGCACATCCTCGCGGACGCTTGTGGCTGCTTGTGCTCCAGATGGCACTTCCAAATATACGTAACTTCATGAACTGACTGGTAAATCAACTCTAATTGATTGCAAACTTTAAACAGGGTAAGACTGAAACTGCACAGACAAGGATTTCAAAGCTGAGCTGCTTTGGAGTTATTTGCCTTGACTTCACAGGGGAAAATCCATCAGGAAAGCATGGGATGTAAAAGAGCACTGCTCTTTGCGTTTGCCCTCTTTGATTTAAAGATGTAACTTGCTCTTTTAAATTTCCCTTGGGCTGGGAGCCAGACTGTGCTCCCTTGAAGGCGATCACAAAGCGAACTTCATTGGAAATGGAATTGGGCTCCCAGCATGGAAAATAGCAATTCAAAAGAACTCTTTTTGGAGATTTATGAGCATATGAAAAGAAGGAGTTACAATGAGTTGTGTAGCTGCGTAGAAACTGTAATTACAGTGATCTCTGCAGTATTCAGGGGTAACTACGCTTCTCCACTGTCGTGCAGGATGCGGCCGTCCTTCTTGCCAGAATAGGGTCCCAAAATTTCCTTTGGGGCGTCCTTAGCATTGTTTACTGCCTAGGACTTGGCATCTTTCTGTCATCAGTGAGTAAGGGAAAGGCAAAGTGAGAGTGCCGGCCCTGCTGGCAGCCCAGCGCTGGGTGTGTGCAGTTACACAGTTGTCGTAACTGGAGCGGAGGAGGCATTCCCGTCTCTCCTCTCTAGCTGTTCGCCTGCGCCGCTGTTCACCCTCGTGTTGGTTTTGCTGTTTAGGGCTGTGCTGTGAACTAGGTCACGGAAAGGATCCAAGACGAAAGCATGGCGAGGGGGAGAAAGGGATTTTTTTTTTTTTTTTTTTTGTTGTTTTGTTTTCCAGCAGTGCTGTTTGCTCGCTGAGAATTGTGTTGACACAACCAAGAGTGGTGAACCTTGGTGTGGAGGTGGAAGCTACTTATGCTGGCTTTCTTGTCAATGCCAAAATACAGCGCAACTGTACCCTCAGGCCGAAGGAGCTTGCTTTTCACACAGGGCCAGAAGCTCTGCAGACAGACCGTGCCTTTGGTGGCGTCCTGCAAGATGTAATGATCTTTTGTGAAGCCGTTTCAGTTGGCTACTTTGGGCTCTCAGTTGACACATGTTTGTAGAGGGATGAGGCCCCAAATTATGGAGCTGCTTCTTTAGGCTCTGTAGTCGTCCTTGCGCAGAGGGGTAGGGTAGGAATCATCAGTGATAGTGGTTTAGTAGTGGCGGTGTTTAAGGACTGTGCTTAGTTTGGGTATGGCTGTGCTTTGTGGGGTGTGTGTACAGCTTGTCTCCTCTGGCTTTGCTCAGGCTTAAATGGTGGGCAGTACTGAGGTGGTGGCTAGTCCAGGGTTGACTTCTGGCTATGCCATTGAAAGAGCTCCAGCCTGGAGACACAGTTTAGTGTGTTGTCTTTTGGTCCTCTCCCTACCTTTTCTGCAGCAGTTCCAGAAGCTTTTCTGGGGTAAGACTGGTCCCCTTCCTGCTGTAAAACAGACCAGGAGGTAGGTAACTTGCTTGGCTTGGCAGTGAGGAGTGTATGTTTGGACTGTGCTCCTCCCTCCTTGGTTTCTTCATATCATCCTGGTCAGACTGGGAGTGGTGTCTAGCTAGCAACCCAGGCTGTCCTTTGTTGGCTAAATCTAGGAAGCTTTGTTGACTATCAGCCATAGTTGGCCAGCAGACAAAGCCAGTGGTCTTTTGCTTTTTCCACGTGAAGCCAGGCAGATATATTTTATTCCCAGCAGCCCTGTAACTGCCTTGGCAGGAAGATCTGTTTAGCCACCAGTTTGTCCTGCGGCTAGGGCCAGGAGGTGATGCAGAGTCCCCAGGTTCATGGTATTGCTTTTGACAACAATCCAGGAGGCTTAACGTTTTTGGGGGCCTTCTTGTTGACTTTTCACAGAGCTGTGTCAAAACCGTTGCTCTTGTTTACACAGAAAATTAAAGTTGGCATGATCTAGCCTGCCCCGACATTCCTGTGTTACTCTTCCCATAATTTTGCTTTCTCTGCCTGGTGCCCAGCACTGCATTGCTTTGCCCACCATCAAACGGGCACCACTTGTGGACAGTGGTTCCTGCCTCAGCAGCCTCTGCATTTCCACAACAGCCGCTACCAGCTGAAATGTTCTTCGACGTCTCCAGAGAAGTGTGGCCATGTGCTGCGGGGGGTGAGAGGGGTCGGAAGAGGAGCTCTGTTCTGCGTCTCAGCTCTGATTCTTCTGTCTGGGAGTTGGGGGGAAAATTCTGTTATGTGGTTAGAGGAAAAGACTGGGAGTTGATGCTTTCCTAGAAGCCTAGGAAATATGTATAGCTCTTACTGATGTATGCCAGCAGCTCTCTGTGCTTTTCTTACTCCTGTAATGAGGTGGTATGTATTCGTGAAGATACGGTTGTTCTCAAAGGGAGTCCAGCAACATCGCAGTCAGTGGTTTAAGCCTATAATACTTGTTATCACCTTTTGTACAACTGAAAGTGTTCCTGGTTTGTAATGCCTAATGTTTGCGAGGTCCAGGGTAGCCATCTCCTCTGTTGGTATCATAGTACTTCTGGTAGGTAGGGAGGTGGTGGCCTCAGCCCAGTTTGTCGGAGAAGGATAGACACAGAGGAAAGATTTTTCCAAGGTTACCTGGCAGGACAGAAGTAAAAATCAGGTTTAATGAGTCCCAGCCTATTGCTGGAGCCATAAGCTACAGGCGGTGTGCAAGTCTAGGGAGTTAACGAGTGTTCACATCATGTGTCCCACACTGGGGGATTTTTATTCCTGCTACAGTAATGATGCCATTTTCCGAACTGTGCCGTGCCTTGGCCTTATGTCTTGCTGCATTTAAATTAATCCTCATTCCTCCCCTCCCAAAACCAGGCATTTCATTCCCATCTTTATATTTATCCTCCCTGGATTCTGGGCTACTTTTAAGAAGCCTTCCAGAGGCACGATGTGCTCTTAGAGCTTGGCTACTCCTGTACACAAAAGGTCCTCCCCACCTTCTCCTTTCCAGGAGCCCTGGCAAGCCCCGGTGTTGTGCAAATACCTGCAGCCCCTGATGCAGTGGGAACGCTGCTTTAACGTTGCTGCAGATTGCACCGCCAGCCAAGGAACCCTATGGGGAAGAGGCTTCATTTTTTGGCACGGCTTGCGTGTGGTAGAGCTCTCTGCTCACTTAGGAGCTTTTCTGGAGGTGTTAGTGGAGGAATCTTACGGCTGGAAAGAATAATTGGCCAAGTACAAAGCCCGAGTTCTGTTGTTGTCCCTCTGTGTTTGGGGAGGGAGAGGGTGGAAAGCAGTGGTTTATTGCTAACAGCTTTGAAAAACTGCTGTGAGCAGAAAATAATGGAGTGATCTGATTTAATCTGAAAGCAGTCTTTTGCCCGATGTTCCACCGATATTGGCTGGAGGCAGCAGTTGTCTGGGCAGGAGGCATGTGAGAGTGCTCCTTCATGCCCAGAGCCGGGCTGTGCTAAGGTACCTCCGTCCGTAGCTGCAACCTCGCCATCTGCTTCTTTTCACTGTTTGCATGCGTTTCCCCAAACGGGTGACTGACTCCCCTCCTTCTCATTTCTCTCCTCACCTAACGCGGGATGTGGGTTTGGAAAGCGGGTTGGTGTCTGCCCTTCTTCCCCACAGGGTTCAGGGGTTTTGACGTGTCCTGTTCAGAATTGTTCTGATGTTGCCCTGCTCACTTTCAAAAAAAACATGACCCTCTTCTGCCCTTTACAGATGGGTCTTAAGCTTCTGCTCCAAATGGAAGTACGCTGTAAGAAGTGTTGGCCCATATAAGCTACATGTGATCTCTAATCAACTCTCCCCAGTGTTATTAGTATGTGTATATATAGATATAATTTTTAATAAAATTCAATTCTTCAAGGCCCAAATTAGCTTCTGGAGGCAGAGGTTACAAAGAAAGGGAGGTGCTTTTAGTGCCATTGATTGTATAGTAACTAATGCTTGTGAAATGGGCACACCTCACAGTTGTGAAAACAAAGCGTGTTCAGACACGGTGGTCTGATCCTCTCCTGCATTTCTCTTAGGAAAGTCACCCTCATCCCCCACCCATTCCCCCTATGTGTAGGCCTTAACGCTGCCACCCTGAATTCAGGGGTATTTGGGCTCTGTGTTACACAGGCGATGAGATGGGGATATGGAAGTCAAGCCCAGTACTTTTTCTGGGGCTGAATTGCTATATCTAGGCTGCTGAGCCTTCTCCAAGTCACTGTCTTTTCCAGGCGACTTACACTGTTTCTTCTGGATTTTTAGATGAATGGGGTAGACTTTGCAAAACAGAGATATGTTATCAGCTTGTTTAAAGCTCTGCAAATGCATATATTTCTCTAGACTGGAAAGAGATCTATCGACCAGGACAAGCTTGCGAATTGGGCACGGTATCATGAGCGGTGACCTGTGGCCAGGGTGAGGGAACTGCTGCAGTAGAAATGCTATTTTGCTTTGCTTAGAGTGCACTTCCATCCCCATTTGTCTTTCCTCAGGTCGATCGTGAGGAGCTGAGCATCCTCCCTTCCCTCCCCTCTGACCAGATTCCTCATAAATGAAGCTTATTCGCTCCCTGAGGACCAGACCTCACTGATGACGGGGAAGCACAGAGTACCCAGAAAAGCACTTTTACCACGGACTCCACCTCAGGAGCACCAGGAATTCATCTTCTAAGTAAAATCTGTGCCACTTGGGTGCAGATCCAATGTCTACTGCAATGGATACAGAATCGACATATTCGGGATACTCCCACTACTCAGGTCACTCCAAAAAAGCCCACAGACAAGGGTAAGGAAATGCTTATTTTTAATTACTTGCTGCTCTAAGCTAGGATGTGTCCTGTGGAAAAATCTGTAAGCCAGGATGAAATCAGTGGGGCCACAGCTCTGGAGGAGATGTACGTGGAGAGTCCTTATGAGGAACCTGGTGAGAAGACTGGAAGCAGTAATGCTGCTAATTTAATCATTTTCAACCTTTTGGATGGCCAGAAAGATTGGGAAAGTGCCAGCAGAAGGAAATGATCACTTAAAGTGATCTGTTCTTGAAGTACTATGAGTGGAGTCTCTGGGGAGAAGACGTGTCAGACTTTCTAAACTGATAATTGCCAATTGTTTTCTATTCTGATGGCATTTCGTTATTGTGCAACAATGAGGTTTCCTATCTCTCCCCACCCAGGATCCTCCTGACTACTCTGTTGCTGGTGTGTTGGGTTTTTCTAATAGAATTTGAGTGGTACTTGAGTCCACAAGTCCTTTATCAGCGTTGATTGGATTAGAAGTCAGGCTTTTCTGAACTTGAATAGCAAGTCCACTCTGTTGTGATAGTTCAGCAGCCTCAAAAACCCTCTTGCTCTGAAACTTCTGATTACTTGGCAACTTTATCTTTTTTTTTTTTTTTTCCTTTCTCCCCTGCGTCATCATTAGTTTTACAGGCAAAATATGTGCCACTTACAGTCTTTGCAACTTAGAACTGAGCTGGACCAAAGTAACTTTGCATTTCAGAAGCAGTTTTCCTGCGTGGTTGGAAAAATAATTCTTCCATGGATTGAAGTCTTTTTGCTTGCAGTCTAGTTATTAAGTAAAACACATCTCGTTTGCCTCTTCTTTCTTTAACACTCCCAGCCGCTAATATGGATTGCCCTTTGAAGCTTAGAATGCCTTGTGGAAAGATGCCTTCAAAGTTCCCAAAACAATCCACAAAATCCTAGAGCCTCTTACTGTGAACAGGAAAAAGTCTCATCCTGTGAAAACTTTGGGCCTTGGGGATTCCAAGGGGGATGCAATGGAGAAAGCAGAGCTGGGACACTAGATGCTCCTGAGCACAGTGAGGGTCTCTGGTGCAAAGGCTGCTTTCCTGTCCAGGTAGGAAGGGAAAGGAAAATGTTGGTGAGCAGATTGGTGAGGCTTAACTCATCTTGAGATGTTCTCAGATGAGAAGCCATGAGGTCTAGAGGAGTATTCTGGAAGTAAGCACCACCTTGGTAACCTTGATGTTCTTACTGCCCATGTAAGGGGTTAACTGGGGGTTATTAACCAGTGGAAATAAACTTCAGTTGTCCTACAATGTTACAGTCCTAGTTGACAAGACTCTACTTTGCAGGAACTAAAGCTATCTTCATAAGTTTTAACTTTACATCTCCCTGTGAGACACTTCATTGCAGGTGGAGAGGTATGCAGACCAATTAATCCCAAATGGAGTTACAGGTTGTCAGGACAATGCAAGCTTCCCTTTCAAGTGCAGCACTGGCAGAAGCTGTTTTAAGAGAAGATGAGGTGGTGGGGATGTACCCCTGTCCCATTTTCTCTCCTCTCCGATCACTGAGAGGGTGGATGGTCCCAGGCATCAGGCCGTAGGCTGCTATGGGCAAGGTTCCTTCCTGCATCTTCCAAAGCTTATTTTCTCACAGATTGAGTCAATATTGACCAAGACGTGGGCAAGCGTGACTACAACCTAACACTTAGGGTGCCTGCTGCAGATAGAGGTGTATTAGGTTCCAGGCCCTGCTCCAGAAACTCTGGTAACGTTGTTCCTCTCTTGCTCTGTTTGGAAAAGGAGTCGGGACAGGCACAAATCACCGCGAAGCAAGGACGGCAGTCGTTCGGAGAAGTCCGTCACTATCCAGACGCCTCCTGCAGAGCCGCTGCTTGGGAACGATGCCTCTCGGCCGGAGGAGGGCCAGGTAAGGAGGGAGTGAAAGCAAAAGTGGAGTGTGGTTTCTGGAACAGACCATGTGACTTACTAGCACATAAGGAGGAAAAAAAGTGTTGCTCACGTGCTGTTAGTAAAGAATCACAATTTATGGGTACCCTTTATTTTGCATAAAGGCAAAGTCTCAATCAGTTTTGTCTTTTTCTGAGAGCATTATTTTTGACAGCACCAGTGCTGATGTGACTACTCCTGCGTCACTAATTTGCCTCTGTCTCCAGAGCATCATCTGCCAAGCTCTGTAGAAACAACTGTTTCCGTCATCTCACTGTGCATTATTCAGGCCAACCCTTTCACCTTTACGTGCACTTTTGTTTTTAAGCACGATTTGCTCTAGGTAACTGTGTGAAGCACACTAAGACCAGGATCCCAGTAAGGAAAGGAGGCGAGAATTGTAAAACTAATGCAAAATAGTGCACTGTAAAACAGTGAAAGCTAGTATATTAACACTGGGTTAAATAAAGAATAGAATAACGCTGGTTTTAGATTGCACCTAAGATGGATCCGGTATTCTCTGTGCTCTAGCAGTTGATGTGAAGGTGCAGATTCATTTTCAAAGGATGGCTGATGCTGCAAGACATAAAATGCAGGATGTTTCAGTGCTTCCTGTGCTGGATTTGGGGTGTGTTAATCCTCGGCTGTGGGGCTTCACCTCTGCTCTTAAAAAAAAAAAAAAAAAAAAAAAAAAAAAAAAAAAAAATTGATGCCCAGTTTCCACCCAAACTGTGTATGGTAGTGTTTGTAACAGTATTCGTGTACCTACAGGTGGGCTCACTTTATGTACTGTTATTTGGCATTTTGTAATCAGATGCTTATTTTCATGAGTCCCAGCTATTACTTCAAATAGATCTGAAGGTGCTGGTGAATTCTTAAGCTCTTGTTTTCAATGTGAGCTAAAACCAAAGCAAAATAAGTCAATGCATGAGCAAGACTTTTTCTCCTAGGGAACAGGGTGCACTGGGTTGGGTCCAACAACTTTGTATCACCAGAGGTTTAGACTTGTATTTCCATATAACTGCACTTGTGCCACTTAAAGTAGGAAGAGCTGTTATAAGGAGTAGGCCGAGACTAAGATTGCCTGTTGTCTCCTGGGCTGTAGCCTTAAGCTGCTGTGGTGTTTCTGTCCCTTCTCTCTTCTGCCCTGTTTCTCAGCTCATCAGATGGAGGAAGCTATGCAGAGCTATTTCATGCATAAACATAAAATAGTTGAAATGCTTAGGTTGCTTTGCTGGAGACACTGGCAAAGAGGGAAATGTGATAGCATTATGTTGCCTTTCAGGACATACTACATAATGCAGATATCTCTTCTGGGGCCTCTGTTTTGGTGAGAAGTGACTCAAAAAACCCTCATATTAATTCAAGATGCTGATTATTTGAGGCTAGTCTGTCTCAAAACCCTACTGCTCAAGGCATGAGAGGTATTCATGTCTTGGAGTGTATTAGAAGTTAAATCCCTGGAGTTGTTCGAAGTAGTCCCTTTGCGAGTGTCTACACCTTTCCCAAAGATTCCTGAAGACTCTAACTCTGTTAAAGAAGTGAATAAAGGTTTAAAATGATGCCTATTTCGTTAAAACAAAATGCTTTTATCAGCATGAGTAGCTGCAGAAGTCTAGGGGAAGGTGTAAATCCTATTAGTGACGCAGGCTGCAGGAAGATACGCTCAGGAGGGTAGGAGGAAGAGCAAAACACACACTTCTGAATAAGCATTGCAGCTACAAAGGTGTCAGGTGCCAAGCAACAAAGCGCGTGCGTTGCCACTGTTTGGTGTGTGTTTGTGGGAAGCATCAGGAGGTTTCATGAGCATGAGTCACTCCAGCAGCAGCTGTGAGTCAAATCCGTACATGTCAGGGGAACTCTCTGGCCGTGCCAGCACCAGGAAGGAGCGATTGGAGGCATCATGGGATGGGAGAACTAGCTTGCAGAAGTCCTCTGGTGTTAACTAGGGAAGAAGTGAGACTTTCAAAGAATGTAATGTAATCTAAAGTTTGACTGTATGGCGACTGTATTTCAGGTAAGCTTCTTTATGGCTGAGTGGCTTCTGATAATGTCTTGAACTCTAATACCAGAGGTACTTGGTAGTCTAGGATTCTCTAGATTTAAAGCTCCATACCTGAGAAGGTCCTCTTTGACCACCTGTGATTTGTTGGTTTAACTGAACTTTTATTAGAATATGTCAGCTATTGAGGGCAGTGCTACTGTTGAGGAGAATAAAAGAAAACAAAGTGGAGGAATTTGCTGGAAGTGTGGTTGCTTCTATTATGGATGGAAAAATAATGTGTGAACATGTTCTTGATTGTTTAACAACAACAACTGGCTTGAAACAGTGAAATGAAAGTTTCCCTTCCAGGTGCTTCTGTGGTGCACTTGCACCGCAGAATCTGTGGGCTGAAGGAGTGCTAGTCCTTGCCCTGCACATGGGAACGGATGATTACTGCAGTTTCCAAGAGCTGTGTGATATTACTCGTTAAGTGTGCTGGAAGAGGAACCTCTGGGGTACAGTGAGTGGCATAGCAAGTTGAGTTACCTGCTCTACAGTTACAGGTTTTTAGCACCTGATGCTTGTAGTCACTGGTTTGGACAAGTTGCTGTTGTTTCCAAGCTTTTGTTAATCTTCAGAGTCGGTTATTCAATATATTGAAGACGTTGCTTTTGCGGTATTGTTTTGGGGTTTTTTTTTCTGGTACTTAAGTCTGTTGTAGCCATCTCTTTCCAGGCAAGAAAAATAGAACCTGATTGTTTCCATATTATTTTTGTTTATCTCTTCCTCCCTCAGGATGATAACTGGGGTGAGACCACAACAGCAATCACAGGCACCTCTGAACACAGCATCTCCCAGGAGGACATTGCCCGGATCAGTAAGGATCTGGAGGACAGCGTTGGGTTGGACTGCAAACGTTACCTGGGCTTAACAGTGGCAGCTGTTCTCGGACTCCTTGTCTTCCTTACCCCCATCGCCTTCATTCTGTTACCCCAGATCCTGTGGCGGGATGATCTGGAGCCGTGTGGTACTGTCTGTGAGGGACTGTTCATCTCTGTGGCGTTTAAACTCCTCATTCTTCTGATTGGGACCTGGGCTCTGTTCTTCCGCCAGCCTAAGGCAGATATACCAAGGGTGTTTGTATTTCGGGCCCTTCTGTTGGTCCTCATATTCCTGTTTGTGTTTTCCTACTGGCTCTTTTACGGCGTTCGCATCTTGGACTCAAAGGACACCAACTACCAAGGAATCGTGCAGTATGCGGTGTCTCTGGTGGATGCTCTGCTCTTCATTCACTACCTGGCCATTGTGCTGCTGGAGCTGCGGCAGCTGCAGCCCATGTTCACTGTCAAGGTCGTTCGGTCAACGGACGGAGAGTCGCGATACTACAGCTTGGGGCACTTGAGGTAGGTGCAGGTCCTTGAAGTACAGCGGTGTAGATAAATGTGGCCGTGCTGTAGCGTGAAGCATCAACTGCTTTTGTACATGTGATATCACTGGTTTCTGAGTCCTCCCCCAGAGGAGTCCTAGAGTCTCTTCAGAGTTACCAAACTGAACCTCTCTTCCCCTCTGCAAGTATGGCAAGGGTTGTCCTTTCTTCAGAGGAGTCCTGTGTATTTCTGTAAATGAAAAGAGCTGATGGCACAACTTTAGGCTGGTCGTTGGGCTAAGCCTGATGATGTCTTTAAGACCCTTCTCTAGGCTTTCTTGCTCTGTCTCCTTGTGTGACTGGGGCTGGCTTGTGCTCTTTGGCTGTATGGGCCAGGTGCCACTTTGGGAGCAGCCCTTCAGGCTGTGCAGAGCATCTCTGCTCAGAGCCTCCTGATGCCAGGCCACTCCATGTGGCAGAGGCTGAAGGAAGAAGTGTCCCTGTGTGAGAAAGCATTCAGCAACCTAATGTGCTGTTGAGAATGTCCATGTGTCCTCATTGCCCCGTGCAGCCAAGAGTCGTGCAAGGAACCTGAATAAAGGTCCCTCGGGTCGGATCGAGTGCTGTTTTTTGGATCCTGCGTGTCCCTGTTGTGGCCAGTTGAAATGCTTGTGTTCAGGTGTTTATGCTCTGAAGCCTGTTACTGTGACAGGCTGGGGCTGTCTTGAAGGACTTAGCCAGATAGCTACACCATGGCATCTGAAGGCTGCTTCCAGTGACTGGGGACTTTTTCCTTGTTTCTAAGACTGGCAGTTTTCTGCAGTTTTGTGCTGACTTAAGGGAAATAGCATTTAGTCCTGTTGAAGCAGTTGCCTTGAAGCAGCCAAAATATCCCAGCAGTTCAGGCATTTAGAAAATAGTATTTTAAATTAGTACTGGGGCACACTTTTTTTGTCAGTTTTATGCTGCTCCTGATTTGATTCTATAGCATCAGCTCTTTTTGTCATAGGTGTGGATCAGTTTGATGGGTCAGATACGTCTGGGAGTGTTTGGGAGCTGTGCAGTATCTATAGGTATGACACGTGCGTGCCTGCTTCCGTCTTCCTGTTGGAATGAATGCTTCCCTTAGCAAAGGTACAAGAAAGGACAGGTGTCTCAGTCTCCTTGGTTTCCCATGTCCTGTGAAGCTCTCTAGAAATCTCTTAGTTCCTGTACCCTGTGAAGCTAGCAGCTGAGCTCTGTAGATGATTCCCCAGACCATATGTGCACTTACACATCTGTTCTCCTTATCCTGTCCAGACCCCTATGGCATGCATATCTCTTGCAGATGGAGAGATTAGTGTCTCCTGGTTTAAGGGGGTGTAGGAACAGTCTCCTGTAGCCATTAGCTTAGCAGTGGAATTGCTTTGAAGCAGATTTAGTGGTTGAAGCTCAAGTCTGGGAGTTGACTCCTGGATGTTGTTTCTGGCTTAATGGAAGAACTCAAGGCCTTTGGGGTGAACTGGGTCTGGACTCTGCTATTTTTTTCCTTCTCTGTAAAATGTGAAGGAGAGCTGCTTTTCTGTCATGGAAGTGCTCCTATTGACTTAATGAAGAGTCACCTTCAGAGTTTAAAAAAAATGAACTAAGCTTTGCTGGTTTTCTTGTGAAACCAATGTATTTTATTTTTTTTTAACTTAAAAATTCATCTGTGGTACATGACAGATCCATCATAGCATTTAAGACTAGGGAGATGGAGAGGTGACTACCAAAGAGTTCCCATGTGCCACAGCTTTGTGCCCTGATGTGTGCTGGCGCAGTTCTCTCATGGGTGAGTTCTGCACAGAAAGTTCAGTACACATATGTATGCACCTGTATACACACAGTGTGCAGGTTTGGTTTGGTTTGAGAGAGTTTGGTGGTTGCTTGGTGGTAGATTGTGGGTTTGTGTTCAGAGGAGTTAAGATCCAAAGCCTGCCTGGCTTTAACCATGTAAGTAACCTTGCCATCAGGGGCAAAGAGTTTGCTCGAGAAGTAAGGCCTAAATATATAATATTTAATTTAATAACGTTAGAAACTATGTTCTCTCCAATTCTCTCTTTGCAGCAATGTTTTGAAATGCTTTGGGTGATGCAAGGGCAACAGAATTGTAAAACTTGGGGTAAAATCTGAGATGCATGAAAAACTAATAAATTCTCATTTGTTAGCAAGCTGATTGCAGTTTTGTTTGGCGTATTGAATCCGAACCATGCAGCATGCTTCAGTGTCTTGTGTTATGGGAGAGTCTTGCCAAGCGTGTCTATTAATGGTAAACTAGGTTGCTTTCTCCTTAGTTTCTGAAAGATGACTAACGTGTATTGACACGTGTTTTGAAGCCTGTGTGTCTTTCCATCTTTACTGATGTAAAGGTAGAACTGTGTAGGTTTGATCAGTGGCCCAGTATCTCCCAGCTAAGGGGGAGTTCATTCTCTCTCTCTCACTACCAGCCACAGGGAGCATTACTTGCGTGTAAGTGGTAAGAGCAGCTTGGTCTCCATACAGAGCGTGGCCCCAGTTAAACACTGTTAGTGTTAAACACAGTAAGAAGTTAATGTGGTTGGTATCTCCTTCAACTTCTGAAGGCTTGGGTTTGCGAGATGTTTATGCAAAACACGAAAAGTTTGTGAGCTTTTGCACACCTTTGCAGCATAATTTTGCAAAGTCTCTGTGAAGGTCTTGACGTGCTTGTTGGTGAAGTGTCCGTCCAAGTCACAAGGGACTGTCTTCTGCCTCTGGCTGGCGCTCTGGCTGAGGCACAGGGCTGGAGTGGGAGATCTGCTGATGAAAAAAATGTGGAGACATGCAAGAGCAGTTTGGATTATTCAGAAAGACTGGAGTAGCAGCCTTGTGGGTGTGCTGGAAAGGTGGTTGCACCTATGATGGAGTATGCCTATACTACTTGTTGTTGCCTCTGGGCTTTCCATTTGCCACCATGCCTGCTTGCCTCACTGCAGCACATGTAAAGGGGTCGTAGGCTGTGGGCTGCCACCTGAAAGAAGGAGGCATGCTTTAACAAGTATAACAATCTGACTGCCCCCTGAAATCAAAACCTTGCTGCCTTAGTCCAGCCTTTTGTCCTCTTTATCCTCCCAGATATCTTAAAAGTTTTGCTCCCTGGCTGTCCATGGAGTCTGTCTTCTTCAGCAGTCCGGCATGCTCTGGAGGTGCTGGTGGGGAGAAGGCTCTTGAGACATCTTCTCTTGTTCAGTATTGCTTCTCGGAGTAGCTCTGGATTTTCCACAGGAAAATTGTTGATCTCAACCTTCTTAATCCAAAATGGATGCTTGGATTAAATCCTAGATATTTTCTGTTGTGGCAGAGGGAGCTGCTATGTAAGTATGAGGAAAACAGGCTTTCTAGGGGAGAGGGGAAGAAAACAATAATAGCTCAGGCTCCCTTCTGGAAAACCATGTTTTTACCAGGCAGGCTACAGACAGGATTTTCCACCCTTCCTGGCTCCAAACATAGCAGAGAAACTGAAAGTGCTGAGTTAGGTATTCCACTCCACCCTTGAGGGCCCTAGGTCCAGGAGGGTAAGCGTATTTGGGAGTAGTTCCCCAAATTCATATTATAATCAACCTATTAATAGGCTGGCTTGGTCCCACCCCCAGCGCTTTGGCTGTAACTTTTCTTCTGGGAGACTTGACTGCCAAAACGAGCGTTCCCTTTGGCATCAATTCAGGAGCTTGGAGGGGGGAAGGTAAAAATTAAATTGGAGTCCCAATGAATGTGGTGCCAAGTCTCAGCTCACTGATTGCTCTGCTGCTCCTGGTAGTAAGGGTTGCCATGCAGAGGGGATGCTTTATGGTGGTACGTGTGGGGAAAGAGCAGGGAATGGAGTAGGTGCAAGGAAGGTCAAGCCTGGGAAAATGCGAGAGGTTGAGTGGGGATGCCGGCAAGGTTTTTGAAAGCAACAACAAAGGGAAACAAAGGTGGGGGAGAGTGGCAGTAGATAACTGTTCTGTCAAAGGGCTGATAGTTTTGTGAGCTGAGGCTTTGATTTGTCCCTGAGGATGGGGACACTGATGGCACCTGTCATCCACAGTTCAGTTCCTTCTGGATGGCTCAGAAATAATGTAGGAAGGATGTTGCTGGAGAAAACCCTCGTTTTCTGTAGTCAAGGTGTTAAACATATTCCCTTCCTCTCCAGTGAATACTTTTTCCCCACCCTTGAGCTTTGCTAGTCTAGACAGCTCAAGAAAATGAATGGCTTCAAACACATGTGGTAATTACTGATCTCACACCTAGACTGAATGCTGGGCTCCAGTATAGTCTTGGTTTTCTGAGGTTAGAAATATCTGAGAGTGGGTCATTCTCCTCCCTTTTGCTCATCCCCGCAGTAGGGGTATAAGTTTGTCACGTGTCAGGCTGTATGAAGTACTGAGAGCTTCAGTCTGCTTTTCTGTCCTGCCTAGCCTGGGCTTGCCTTTATAAACCAGCTTGCTGGGAGGCTGGTGGGGAGGCCTCCATACACCTTTGGAATCTGGGTACAGCTTTTGCAGATGGCTGTGAGCTGGTTGATATTCTCTATCCATCTAATCAAGAGAAGCTTAGTACTCAGAAACAGGAGCTCTGTGTGGAAAAAGTCTGTTAGACCAGTGCCTGTACGCCCATCTGCATTTGGGGGGATGTTTGCTGAACTGTGTTTTTAAAATCCAGGAAGGGAGTAGTTGCTTTCTCAAAACAGGTACCTGTCTCTGAAAAGCCTGTACCTTCCCTGCAGGAACTATCGGTATCCTATTGAGAAATCTCGTGGCACGTATGTGCTCACAAAACAAAGTAGATGCATGCGTGTTTTGTGGAAGGGGAAAACATTCAGCCTGTCTCCCGGCAGAACTGGAGGCAGCAGAGTAACTGTTTCTGGAGTGGTGTGTGAGCCCTCACCTCTAATACAAACCAGAGCTGGAATGGAATTGCATGGCGGAAGCTGATGCCACTTTTGATCCAGCTGCTTCGGGGTTGGCAGTCTCCTGTCTATTGTACCTGTTGCTTGTAAAGCTGATCTCTAGACGTTTACTGGTCTAACCTGACAGGCACTCTCTTGTCCGTGTCCCTTGGTACCGCTGGGGCTATGTTCCCTAGTGAGGGAGTGGGAATAAGCGCTTGATACTCTAGTCTGCATTTGTAAGCCTTACGCATCCGGTCTTGCAACAAGGTGTTGCTCAAATATGCCTCCCCTTATCAAGGGTGAAATTTTTCTGATGATGAGGGTGGTAGAGCACTGGCACAGGTTCCCCAGAGAGGTGGTGGATGCCCCATCCCTGGAAACATTCAAGGCCAGGTTGGACGGGGCTCTGAGCAACCTGATCTGGTTGAGGGTGTCCTTGCTCCTTGCAGGGAGGTTGGACTAGATGGCCTTTAAAGGTCCTTTCCAAGCCAAGCCATTCTATGGTTCTGTGATTATGATCTAGTCAACATTTGAACTGAACAGAGAGCTCTTGCCTGGAGTTGTGACAACACTTCTCTCTATATTATGCTGTCCTAAAATCTCCCTACCCTCCAAAAGGAAAGCTTCCATGGCATATAGACACCTTTGTTTCTGTTTCTGGTGTGGTGAAATACATCAGTTTAACCATGGGTTTAGGAAGCTGGATCTCTTGCCTGAGGCCATAGTTGCTGAAATCTTGCTTTTTTTTTTTTTTTTCTGGTGAAGGAACTTCATAATGTGTGTCTAATGGTATTGGTGTTTTGTAGTGCGACTGATCCCATATACTTGTGGGCTTTCTTTTTCCAGTTGGGTGGTGAGAAGTGGGACTGCTGAATGAGCATTGGTACACACAGGTGCAGTGCTGTACCTGCCCAGCTAAGTCCTGCTGGAGGCACTCTGGGCTTGTGCGCTCTTCCTTCTACCCTGTGTGCAGTTTGCTTGGTCTGGGAGGGACCAGAGGAATTACACTGACCCTCCTTTCTTCTTGGGGTTTCTTCAACCCTCACCATCTTCTGTAGTGATAAACACTGCAGTGAAGGAGGTTGAGCTGATGAGTTTTTTATCTTGTTCTGTAGCAAAACATCTTATTAACTGTCCTGCTGCCTTGATTACAGGAGCTTCCTAGAAAAGCATGTTCCACAGACTAGCGACTTTGCAGAGCAGGTCTGTCACCAGAGCCTTGAGCCTGTGTGAAATTAGCCTCATTTCTGAATGCTTTTTTTTCTGTCCTGAAATCTGTGCAAGGCAGCCTGATGAGCATTTGTGTGACTGTCCCTCCCCCTCTGCCCTGCCCATCAGGTTTGGTGATGAGCACCAGCATTAAATAGTCTCTCCTCCCAAGAAGTCCTGAGATAGCTGGCTAAATGAGTGTTAATTGTGTCTGCAAGTGTGAAGTTCCAGAAGAAGTGGAGCTGTCTGCTTCAGAGCAGCTTCTTTAGCACTAACTGAAAAGTGTCAGACTTGTGACCTCCCAGGCAATGTTTTTCCAGCAACCACCTTTTTGCAACTCATCATCTCCACAGCTGGGCTGTTTCTGAGCTTGCAGAACTCTGTCCACAGTTGTCTGGCATGGGCAGTTGAGCACTAACACCATTCGAACACTCCATGCCATGGAGTAGGGAAGGAACCTCTGACTTGGGGCTGAACTAATAATGAGAAAATACTTGCAAGCGCATTCTTAGTCATGGGCCATACCTTTCCCCCTCCTGCCTATCTGCTGCCTTGCCTCTGGGAGGATGATGCCACACAGAGCGGTTCACCTGATTGCTCTGGAGGGTACCCATGGAATTGCAGAAGGGAGTTTTCCAGTAGCCTCTGAAAAAAAAGTGTGCTGTTGCCTGCTGAGCAGGGAACCATCTCCTTTGATGCTCCAGATGAGTTATGGGAACAGTGTCTTGTTCTGTTTTACGAGGGTCTGTCTGGTGGTGCGTGGGGTGTGTTGTCAGCAGAGGCCAGATAGGACATCTTATTTGGCTCAGAGCAACACCTCATTAAGAGGATGTTTGTTTGTGACAGTAGTGAACAGCAGACTCCAGGAGTGCCACGTGCTTCTTGTCAGAGGGAAGGGGGAAGTCTAGGATCCACTGGCAGTATCTGACTCCGCACACAGCTCATCTGATGTGGTAAAGCCTGTCTCCAAAGCCTGGGAGGGCTCTGCTTTTCTGAAAGGAGCATGCTTTGCTAGCCTCCTGCCTTTCTGCATATGCTTTTCTTGATCTTTGATTACCCTCGCTGTCCCTCGTGCATGCACTGCCTCTCCTCTCCTTTTCACCAGGAGGAGCGTGGAATCGAGCGCGCTGGACCACAGCCCAGCTACCAACCAGTCCCACTGTGCTCCTGCAAATGCACCAGGCAGCAATGGCGAGTGGTGCAGAGCGACTGTTACACCCTGGGGCGGTCTCACATTTTTTAAATACTTAATACTTTAAAAGTTTACAAGCCTACTTGTGAGTGAAGGGCCCGCTGTCAATTATTAATCCCCCTGGCTAGTATGGTATTACTTGCACCCTGACAGGGAGCTGCAAGGCTTCGTCCTTGTGAAAGGGATGATGTGGAGGAAATGCCATTGGTTTCGTCTGCAGGGGTTTCCCTTCTTGTTGGTTTGTCTTTCAAAATCAACGCTGCCCGGAAGTACAAGAACAGCATGCACTCCAGCCTACCCTGTACTTACAGGGTTTGCCATGTAATTTCTTTTCCCCTGCTGTCAGTGCCCTCCTAATCGCCTGTGTGTGCCACCCACGGAGACAGATGGGCTCCCTAAGCTGCTGAACAAATTTTGTGGATGTGAAGATACTTTTATGTTCAAATGCCAGGAAAAAAAAATAAAAATCCACCCCCTCAACCTTTGACATCTGTTTCTTGTGGAGAATGATGAAATACAAATATTCTGCAAAGGAGTGAGCTGTATGCCCTTTAGGGGAAAGAAGGATGCTCACTTTTTGTTAAAAGTGCAAGAAATTGTCAATTTACAGTTCTTATACAGCACAATCAAGTAATATGTCCAAGAAAACTGGAAGCTAATTCCTGATCCTATTTGGAAGGAATAAGGAAGAGTTAATGGAGAGCTGGATGATAGTAATTTTTTTTTATTTTTTTATTTTTTTCTCCATGAAACTGAGGACAATATTTTTGCTTATCCCTTTCCAGCACTTTCTGCCCTTAAATGAACCTTGTGCAGTTTAGGTCAAGTGGGGACCTCAGCTGGCAGTTTGGGGAGAACTATTCCCCACCTGGCAGCAAAACAGGCACCCAGCACAGCTGTAAGGACTCTGGCTGCAGTTTGGGGGCTGACAATTCTGGTTTGCTCTCTCGAAGTCCTGGCAGAGCGTCTTCTGCATCCTTGTTGGGGCTGGATTTTTTAATGCTTAGCTTGGAACCGTGGACCATGTCCCTGAGGCCCCAGCATTGTTTGTAGGGTCCATGGGTGCTGGCATTAAAATGAGGTGGCTCTTGCTTGTGGAAAGCCTGCTGGGGTGCAGCTGAGTGGGCAATGCCCTGCGGTGGAGGGATGCTGGGCAGAGAGGGCTGAGCTGTACTTGGAGAGATGATGTTCCTCTGTGTGCAAGGATCTGCTAGCAGGCAGCATCCATGTTGTCTCTTCAGGCCTGTCCATGTAGGCTTCCAGGGAAATAATGCTCCCAGGTGTTGTGAGAGGAGTCCTAGAAGTTGAAGCTGTTGACTCAGTGGTGTATTGACTGAAATGGCAAACTCCATTCAAATTCTGGCTGTGTTAATCCCATCTCCTGCCAAGGGTCAAGTAAGAGGTGGTCCTCTTCGCTGAGAGAGCACCCTGCCAGGCTGCCCTTGGAACAAGAGCTGAATACTGCTGTTTCATGGCAGTGGCATCAAAATGTGAAGTGCTGTTACAGAGCTGAAGTTTTGCTGGGAGTAGAGGCTTTGAATGCTTTCTTTCTGTTCTTTTGCATTTCTTAGCCTTCACTTAAAACCCCCACCCTTAGTTACTTCATAACTATTAATGTAACTTCAACAATTCCTTGTCTAAAGGCTCTAGCCTTATTTGATGCATGGTCAGGCTTTAAATTATCTTTTGAAAATATAGACTCTCATAAACTTCTTGCCGTACCTGCCAGTTCCTGTAGGTTTTTTTTTCCCCTTTTGAGGCTCAGACTAATCAGAGGCCTAGCATATGTGTATGTGTTGGGAAGAGGAAATGTGTCACTGTCATGGATTATGCTACTCCCAGGGACTGGAAGTGATAATCCAGGGTACCGTGTACTGCTGGCTGCTGCGAGGTTCTTCGGTGCTTGAGCAGGACACAAGCTTGAGTTGGAGGCCAGTGGGTGCTCAGGGCGATCTGGTATTTCATCCCTTACATCTCTGCACCAAGTGCTTGTTTGACCCTTGAGTGCAGGGTAAGCTTTTGGTCCTGCTCCCAACTCCTGTGTTCAGAAGGTAAAGCACACCTTGGTGTCATCCTGTCCTCCCCAACTTGTTTGAAACTCCTTAAACCCTAAATATATCTTCAAGGGTGTAGAAACTTTTGAAAGAGGTTAAGCCTTCCTCATAAATACTTGGTACACCCATGAATTACATAAACTTTTGATCATAGTTTCACATCACTTCTTAAACTAATGCTGCTGCTGCTGCAAAAAAAATATCCTGTCAACTCTCTGATCCTTCCTCACCCCTCCCAGAGAAATCTCGTCTGGTTGCACAGGGATCTGAATGGTGGGACTGGTAATTTAGATCTCTGTATTATCTATGTGGCTTTGTAGTTTGTGTGTGTGTGTGTGTCTGTCTTCCTGGATGATTTAGCCCCACTCCATTTCTGCAGTCTTTTTAACTGCCCTTCTGAAGGGTGCTGAAGGGTTACAAAGGCTTGTGGTTGCAGAAGAAAGGTGTGATGGGGCAGAGGGAAAGAGGCAGGACAGCATCCTCTCATGGCGGTGATGGTTTCATTGAACGCAGTCCTGCTGCTGCTGGCATGAGGCTGTGCACACGCGTTGCTGCCGCCTGCCCGCAGAGCAGGAGCAGTCCTTGGTGGTGCGTGGCTCTGTCTGCAAAGGTGTGCTCCTCTGCTGAGATTGGGGAAAGGAGAGCGTCGAGTCCTTCCTTCTCCCCTAGCCAGCAGGCCTGCAGGGGACTAGCTGTGACCCAAACATGAGGGACAGGTCTCATGTCCCAGGCCACATCCCTTAAGGTGCGGAGCTGGACATAGTGTACCCCACGGCACAACATGGGCTTGGTGTAAGAGTCAGATCGCCGACTGTGAGATGGGACTCTCTAAATTGTTCTCTTGAGTCGTGCAGGTCTCCTTCCATGGGGGCTCAGTGGCTGTGGAGGTGTTAACCATAAGATCGACTTTAGCAGTGTCCCCAGCTCTCTCAAATCGGTCATGGGCCTGTGTAGAGTTGGGTGCGAATGCCTGGGCTGCTGGCAGCTGCCTGCCGCACCCTTGGGTGCCTGGGGAAGCCGGCTTGTCCCTTCTCTGCCGACACCTGTGTGCGTCTGATGTGCCTGTATCTGCCACGCTGTGCAAGTTCATGGGGACAGCTCAGCAGCAGCTTCCTCACGTTGTCTTTTCACTTAAGAAAAGATGTTCCCTTTGTGCTCTTCTCTCACTGCCCTCCTTCCCAACCTGGCAGTTTCCTCAATAGATGGAGGAAGCCTTTCACAGCTTTGGTTTTGCCTCAGCGTGAGCAGACGGTAGTTGCTTGGTTTTTGTTCTTTGGGTTTGTTTTTGTTTTTTCCTCCTAAATAAGCAAGTTAATATTCTCACTAGCTCCCTTGAGGATACCCCACCACTTTGCAAAACTGTGATGTGAAGGCAGACTGCTTGGTGTGCTGGCAGTGTGCTTGGAAAACCCATTTCTGAGCTCTGGCCTGAGGATCCAGTAGCGACTGCTCTCCAAATCCGATTCAACTGCTGCTGTCTCCTGAGGGTGCCGAGTTGAGCTTGTGATGTGGATGTCTGGCCAGGCTTTAGTTTGGTTCACTGTGGGTGTCTGGTACGTGGCCGGGCACGGGCAGCTCCTTTGCTCTCATTTATTTATTTATTTATTTATTTTTATCTGCATTTCAGCATACCCTGGGGCAGTGAGGTGCTGGTAGCAAAGGCTCGCTCTCTGCTTGATGAGAAGGTATTGCCTTCCTCTGTTTGCATGTGTTATATGTGATCAAAGGCAAGTGGATGGCTTGAGTTTGAGAGCTGTTAGGGCATTTGCATGTGGTGGTTATTGGTGTCTGAGGAACTGGGTGAAATCCAGCCTGAGCTGTTAGTGCTTGAAAGCTGCTGTTGTCCCCTGGCTCATCTGTGAGCTGTACCGTTTGGGTTTAGTGGTTCTGCTAGGTATCTGCGTGGTCAGTAAGTGCTTGAAAACAACCCCCCCCAACACACACTGTTCGTCTCGGAGAAGCCGTCTTGGCGTAGGAGGAGGCGAGTGGTTTGCTTTGGAGGCTGCTCTCCTGGCAGCTGGCTTCCTCAGCCTGCTAGGGCAGAGGTTTGCCGTGCTGCCCGCTCGGGCTTCCACAAGCTGCTCTTTCAGATGCAGCCCGTGAAGCTGCTCTTGTTGTGCACTCACGTCCCCGTCCCAATGGATGGGCTGAGGTAACTGGTGCAACGTATCCTTGCCGCGTGCTAACAAACACCCCTTTGCCGTTCTGTGAGGGGGCTGGACGACAGCCTTTCTGGTTACCTAGGCTGACCCCTTGCAATAAGGCATCCTAGAATTGCATACAGCAAACCTGGGAAGAATCTTAGGCTCAGCAAGGGCTGGTTTAAGTCTTTCCTTTCTTGTGAAAAGAGTTCCCTCCCTCTCATCGGAAGTTCTTCTGGTGCTCCGGGACCTCCATTGTTTCTAAAACTCATGTTAGGCTTCTGCAGGTTATTTCTTATTTTGTTTTCTATCTGTTGAATATGTTGTCGGGGGTAACAAGCGTTCCTATGATCTTTGCTTCCCTTGGAGCTGCGTACCATGAAATGACATGTTCGCTGTGTTACTGAGGAAGAGCAGTGTGGTGCTGTCACAGTATCTGGCCTCAACATAGTGACTGTCTTTTGCTGGTGAATTGTATTATTGGACCTTTTGGATCACTCTTCGAGTGAGAGGACTGCGTTCTCCTCCTCCTCTCTGTGTATTATCACCGGTGTCTTGGGTTTTTTTGTCCTGGCTTCAGCTGTCCACCTTCAGCTGTTGGAAGTGGAAGCGAGGGCAGTGTGGCTGTTGAGAAAGCACTCAAAAATTTGAAGTTCTACTAATAAAGGTGACTGGGAAAAACATTCAGCCCACGTGCTGGTACCCTGAAGACCAGTTAACTTCCTGAAGTATCAGACTGGAAAGTTTTTCAGAAGGAAAACTGCAATGGGAGCATGTCTGTGGGTTTACTGGGATTTTATAGCTGCTTGCTAAAACTTAGCACTCTATACTTCTGTAGCAGCATCTTCTTTAGTACTGGCCTGGGAATACTTTTATAGGGTTCTTCAGGGAGGCTTAAATAAGTAGCTTGTTTGGGTCGTATGACATAAAGGAGTGGGGTTTGGGAGTTTTTTTTTTTTTTTTTTTTTTTTTTTTGCTAACCTTTTCCCACCAATTCAGAAGACTCAAAACCATTTTTCTAGGAAACAGCAGGGCCCAAAGCCAGTATTTTGATGATATAAACAGGCTTCTTTCCTTATGCCTTGCTTCATTATAGCACTGGCTTCTTTTCCTGGAAATCCTCTAAAATAGCCAGTTTCAGTATTGGCGTAGCTGTGTCGCAAAAGGCAAATACAAAGCCAGAATGGCCTCTCAGCTACAGAGTTATGGCAAGACCTCAAATATCAAAATCCCATGTAGCAGCAAGTATTCAGGCAAAACTGTTCCTGACTTACCTTTTTGAAAGGAAAAAAAAAAAACAAACTGGTGAAAGTTGCTGCCTTTGTGTCACATAGTCCCCTCCTCCGATTCCTTGGAGGCCCTGTAAAAGTTAATTCATTACTGTTTGTAAAGGACTGTGTTTCTCTGCTGCCAAGTGCCACTGAGGTACCCTGCACTTCTGTCGGCTCTGCTTGTTTGCTTTCCTTGTTGGCAGTGTGCTGTGACATGGCCTCCTTCAGGGCAGTAACAATTTTTTTTTAAAAATGAACAAAAGCAACCCTCCGGCCACGCAAAATGGAAAGCAACAAAATGTAGAGCCTTCCTGGTATTGCCTACAAGGAAAACTGAGTTTCCAGTGCATCGCTGGGCTGAGCAAGAGTTGTATGTTTCAGGTTTTTTTTTTCCTTATGTCGTAGGTTTTCTGGGTCTGAACTGTTGCATGAAGATGCTTTTTGTGCCCTGATACTTTTCTGTGTTCTGGTAGCTTGTTACAATGCCTGAAATACCTTGGGCTGCCAGATCCACTTTCTACAAAGCGAGGAAGATCCTCCTTCTGACCCTCTCCAAGCAGGCGATTTAAGTACTGCAGCTTTCTGTTCACTTTCTTCCTGCCTCTCCCCATTCTTTTGAAACCGTCAGCACGAGGAAAGCCTCATTTTTGCTGAAGTGCAATGGATGCGGTGACCGACATGGTGCTGAACTCCTCCTGCGACGCCTCTGCACGGAAGCAGCCTCCGAGTGCGGGCTCCGGGAAGGGTGCCAGTTTCCATTCCCATCGGAGCTGGCGTGTGGGTGGGGAGGAGGCTTGCTCCAGCCACTTCACCTTGCTCGCAAGGCAGCAGAGGGTCTGCCCTGCAGTGGGAAGTCCCCAAAAAAATGAATTTTTGTTTGGAGACAGCAGGCTTCCTTAGCGTTTTGCTTTGCTCCTACTCACTCCTCAGGGCTGCTCTGGATGCTTGTTTGCTTGCAGTTACCCTGCTCCTTGCACGTTGCGTTGCACAAGGGGGTTGGATCCCTTTCTGCTGGGCTTGCGATGGCTGTGCCTGTTTCGGGGTGGGGGGGGGGTCTTGTTGCCACGCAGCTCCCACGTCGGGCAGGGCTGGCTGTCCTGCGCTGTGCAGGGTGAGGCTTCCCCTTGATGTGGGTGAAGAGGTTGAGCAACGCAGCCCAGAAGGCTCTGATTCAGCCTTCTCGCACTTGCTAGTTGTGGTGACCCTTCTAATTTTCTTGTCCGCAGCATCTTGTCTTTAATTTCTTTTTTTTTTTTTTTTCCTTTCTTTCAAAGAGAATTTGAAGAGTTGCAGTCCAGCTGTCTTGCTAACCTGCCATGCTTAGGATGAACTACATGGGAGACAGAAATGGGCTGGTAGAAATTTAGGAAACTGATGTTTAATTACAGCTCTCTCCCTAGAGAGCAGACCCTCTGTGTGATTGGGGTATCTCGTATGCAGGACTGAGCCTGTACTGGAGTTTCATCAGTAAAAATACCTGGGCTTTAATTTTCAGGGCAACAATGGTTGCTTATTGCAACATAAAAGCTTTATTGTGTTTGAATTTTGGGTACATGTGCCAATTAATTGGTGGGGTAGGTTGTTCAGTGAGGGGATGCAAGGGGTAGTGGGTGGGGGAAAGCTGGCTTGCTGATGATAACATTCTCTGTGGGTCCAGGGAAAATGTGTATGTATTGCAATAAATTATTCTCTCCTGTGTGCTTTGTCCTAAAAGAGCTAGCTGGTCAATGGAGCACCTCCCAGACACTTCCCACTGCTGATGGAAATCCCAGTGCTGCCAGAAATGAGCACAGTGTATTAGCAGAGTATAACTATATTACCTTTATCTTCTTGTTTTCAGTTGATCCTAGTTTTCCAAATGTTGCATTTTGAGATGGAACTCTATGGAGCTTTACCTTCCAGGGAAGCAGACATGGAAAAACGTGGTCATGTTTGAATGCAGTCAGAAGGGGAAACGTGCTGCTGCCGCGTGACTTCTTTTATGAAATTTTATTTTAAGCTGCAGCAAATTCACAGTAGAAAGCAGAAGTTTGTTAGGGAGAAATAAACCAACTTTCACTTGTTCTGTGTCAACACCTACATGTGTGTGTGGCAGTGGGTCAGTCAGTACCGCTTCATTAAAGGAAGATTATTTCCTTGATTAAATAGTGGCTTTTTATTCCATATCAGTAGCTGAGTGTTTAAATGGAGTTGCTTTTAACAAACCTGATAGGAGGAAATGTGGAGGACCAGCACCTGAATAGTAAAGCTTCTTTAAGATGCTCTAGCTGGACGCAAAAAAAAACCCCACCAAACATTCCTAAAGATAGAATTTGCTCCAAAAGCTCCAATTTGTCATCTTAAAGGTACACAGATAATGAAATATGTGGCACTGTACCACAATACTGACGGATGAAGGTATACAGTGAACAAGTCTGGATTTGTTCTTTCTCAGAATCTCGTGAATGGGCTGGCATCTACACTTAATTTGCTGATCAGCAAGAGAGGGGCAGCTAGAGAATGAGGATGGCAGAGGGTGTGGGGGTGTGTGTGTGTGTGTTTAAATTACTGGGGTGTGATGCGAAAGTTTAATATTAGCACAAGGCAGAGGAAAATTTAAATTGCTCCTCTGGGAGTGTGTGTTGATTCAGTGGTAGTGCTGAGAATTGAATTTAGGTCTTAATTTGTTCATGCCTTATTTTCCCACGTTACCATCCTTGTAATGTTTTCTTCCTATGTTGTAACGTGCGTGAGAATACTTGGTTGCTTTCCTTAGGAGAGGCTTTGTTGGTAAGTGTGAACTTTACAATTAAATGGCAACAAATGTGTTAGCAGTTCCTTCTTAATTTTTGTGGGTTTAAAATGAACTGAAGTGTGGGTTCTCGGCAAAATCCAGCTAGCTGAACTGGTGATCTTGGTGATTTGCTGAGAATACTGCTGCCAGTTGAACACAGCGCTTAGGGCTCCGAGCCAGAGCAAGGTGGAGACCGCTGTGTCCTAGATCCTGCCTGTGTGTTGGCTTTTTTTTAAAAAAATCATGGTTCTGGCTTGTTTTGAAATACTGTCCTATTTGTTACTAGCAATGCCCACAGACATCTCTTTCTCTCTGTTGTGAAAACGATTGCAGAGGAAGATACCTCTGGGTTGAGCCTTTCCTGCTGCTGGCACGCATGCTGTTTTGCTCCCATGTGTCATCGCTTTATGTAGAGGCATCCCTTCAAAGGGAGGGAGGGAGCGTCACTGCTCCTTATTCTGTCCCTTGCCTGGGATTTAACAAGCAGTACTGAGTTAATCCCTTCTCCGGCTCCTCAGGCATCGATTTTATCTTCCGTGAAAGCTGAAGAGATTGGCTTCTTGTCAGTGCTGGGATGGAGGAGATCTGAGGAGCTGCTGCAAGGTGCGGCTGAAAATGACTCAAAGGGAAAAGCATCCATCCTGAGCTGGTCCCTCCATCTAGGCTGGCCAGCCACAGCAAAACCAGTGCTGTGCTCTGATTTTCAGCCAGGGCAAGGTCTCTGTGTCGCAGCTGCCCTGCTGCAGAGACAGGCTGAGCTCTTGTTCTGTATTTTCCCCATACTGCAGGCAGGCCTAGTACTTCAGTTTATGCCCTGCTGTTGTTCAGGGATTTCCTCTCATCCATCCTCCTCTTGAGGTGAGGGCAGAGACATTTATCTTGTGTCTCAAATGAGATTTCAGGTCCTAGAGAGAGTAGTTAATGTTCTACGTATTGCACAATTCTTTGGGCATGACAGCCCTGTTCCAAATAATATGGCTATTTCTTCTTTTTTTTTTTTCTTTTTCTCTTCTTCTTTTACAGAAAGGGGGGTTTTATCTTATTTCTTTTTTCCCTAGCATCCAGCGAGCTGCACTGGTGGTTCTGGAAAACTACTACAGAGATTTCACAGTCTACAACCCAGCCTTGTTAACAGCCTCCAAATCCCGCGCAGCCAAGCACATGGCTGGCCTGAAAGTCTACAATGTTGACGGTAGGTGAGGTGAAATGCAATCTCTGAGACTGGGTGGGATGGGGAAGGGCTGGATTGGCTTTATGCTTTGTTATGCACACATTCTCACCTTTTTGCTTTGCCAAATTCTTGTCTCTTGCTGGAAATCTTCCTAACAGTGCTGAGTTTGCGGGTTCCAGAGGACTTTACAGATGCGTTTAACCCACAATGAGGCTTTTGTCTTTGCCAGGTAAAACTGCCAAGTTTTGGGTCAGGCTTAGTTATTACATGGCTTGACAAGCGCTTTTCCGCACTGCTGCCTTTTTTTTTTAGGCAGCCTCTGCTTTTTGCCACCATTGGGTCATCTCCTTGGTTGTGCTAGTACAGTAAACACAACTTTTAACTAAATGAGTTCCTGAGTCGTTTACTGTGCCACTTCTGCAGGCAGCCTTCAGGAAGGTGAAGGAGGTTGATACCAGTGTGGGAAGAAGCAGCAGCCTAAGCGGTAAATTAAGTACACCTGGCTTATGCGTGGTTGTGCTCCCAAATCATCGTGATGCTAAGCAGTTGATGGAAATTCAGAGACAAGTAACTATCCCTCTTGAGCTTTGCCATTCTACAAACCTGGTTCAAACTTCTGGGCGTTAAAGAGTCCTGTGGGAGGAGGGATGGGTGGATCCCTGTGGATGCTCAAAGCAGTGAAAACTGGCCTTAATCATTTGACACTCTTAAACCCTATCAGTGAAAGCTAGGCTTGATAAGCAGGGCGTGCCCAGGCATCACAGCCTTTATAAAAGTGCACATTCCTTTGGTGGAAGAGCAGAAGTTGTGTAGGGAAGCTTTTATGGTGAAGGAGGGATGAACTCCTGTGACAAGATGTGGTAAGGCACATCCTGCCTGTGAATTCCTTAGTATTGAAAGGCTTTGAGAGCTGGAAGGGAGAAGGGACTTAGCTGGATAGGGTGGCTCTGCATGCACAGTGTAGAGACCAAAATATGAAGAATATTTGTCACATGGAAAACACAAGACATTATTGTTTTACCTGCAACAAAGCTTTAGTGCCTTGCAGGTTGTTTTTTTAATTTTTTTTTTTTCACTTTTGATGATTTCAGAAGTTTCAAAGACTTTATTCTGAATGTTTCCCCAAATCTGATGCAGCACTCCTAAGCCCATAAGATTAATTGGAGGTTCAGATCTTTACAGTGATATGTCCCCATCCTGACAGAAGAAGGATGAAGAGAAGCAGCAGGGAGCGAGAGGGGCAGGCTTGCTCATCCTGTGTTCCCTGCTGCCTGGAGTGAAGCCGCTTTGAGGTGGGAGAGGATGAGTTGGAGAGGGGAAGCAAACAGACTTGCTCTGCACTTTTTCTAGATGTGAAATCTTTTATTCCAGCTGCTTACTCTCAATGAGGCCTGATGTGTGGAAAGTGAGGGCTTCCCGATCCCACAGGTGTCCGCTCACCATTAAAAGCGAATGGCCCGCCGTGCTGGCTGCGTGGCGTGCCGTTCTGGTTACTAGCTGGCTTGTCTTCTCCTGCGCTGCAGCATTTCTTGAGGAGGTGACAGGGTCTCTGTTCCTGCAGCAGCTGCTGGGATGTTGGGACTCCCAAGTTTGGAGGGAAGAACTGCTGGTCTGGTAGCATTAGTAGTTTAGGAGCTGCTTGCTTACAAAAGCTGGGAGAGAAGGAACCGGAAGCAAGCTCCAGATGTGGCTCGTAGGCCTTTCCAAGTGTCAAGCTCATGAGCCTGCCAGGATCTGAGAACTCATGCCTTCCCTTCTGGGGCAGTACCGGTTCCCTGGACTTGTTCATTGTGCAATGCCACTGCCTTTGCAGATGTGGAAATCTCAGGCTTAGAGGCATGGCCTTAAGAAGATTCCCATCCATTTTTCAAAGCAGAGTGTAATTCTGGCTGCAGCTCACCTTGGCATCCTGACAGTCTCTTACACCCTCCATGTCAAAAGACAGTAATGCTATTAAGGCAGCTAATTTGTTGGCAGCTTTTGTATTTGATACTGGGGCAGCCAGAAAGGAAAAGCATTTTGCTGTAATCTCTCTTACACAGAGTGGGGAGGCTCACCTTCAAAACCAGGATTTTCATCGCCAAGCGTAGTCAACGAGGCAAATTACAGATCTAACACAAATTTGGGAGCTAGTGTCTCCCTTGAGTCATATCCTCCATTTCAGGGCTGTCAAACATAGTCTGAAGTATTTAGACTCTTATGAAGCTGTTGTGTGAACGCTTGTCCTTCCCACTGCTGAGCTTCCGGCTTCTGTCTTGGAATCTGGTTTGTGCTTTTTAGGAAAAAAAAAAAATTAGAAAGTTGCCCACGCATAAGCAGAACAATTTTAAGCATGTCTGTGCAATTGACTGACCTTAACCACTGCCAGTTGAGAGTGTGGGCTTTCAGAGCAGTTAGACAGAAAAGCAGCTCTCGGTGGTTTGGAGACAGTGTCCTAGGCTTCTCCTTTTTCCCTCTGGGTAGACCCATCTCTGTCCTTTAAGTAGACAGAAGGATTGGTAGATTCTCCAGAAGACAGAGAAACATTTTTTCCTCCCTCTGCCTGAACAGCTAGAGCTGTGAGCTTCATGCGGGAGCTGCAGAAGCTGCTGCTGTATTTTAAGGTCACTAGTTAAGGTCCTGAAGTAGACAGCTCTGTCACTTGACCAGGTGTTACAGAGCAGATTACAGCTTCCTGTTGCTGTCGCTGTGTAGGATCTGTTAACAGCAGCAAAAGCAGTAATGGCAGGTGCTGCTCTGAGAGCCTTGAGGAGCTACTACACATACAAACCCTAGCCTACTTTGTGGCAAGACTGCTGCTCTGACAGCATCTGTCCTTCTGGAAAACCCTATGCTTTGTCTCAAGGTGACCCTGCTGCCTCTGCATCCTATTTTTCCTCCCTGCGTGTAACTATCTGGAGTTTGACTTTTGTTCATTCATCTCCATGTCTCATGATGTTCTTGTGTTTGTCTGTCTTCTCTTTCCACCTCCTCACTTCTGCTCTCACACTGTTTTGTTGCTGAAATGTGGTGTGTTCCAGCTGCCCTTGCCTTCAAACTGAAAACATATATAATGGGTGGTAAGTTGCATCCTTGGCATGTGCACCTCACCTCTGCCTTTGTGTACGTTGCGTGAAATCCTTCATCCCCACTAATTTCCCTCATCCACAAGCCAAATCCCTTTCTGCAAGCCTGCTGGGGTTTTTATCAGAGGACCAGGGAAGGGTTTATAGCCTTGGCTGGGAAGGCTGGAGCCACAAAGCACTTGCAACAGGTGCTGTGGAGTGCTGGTCTGTCCCAGCCCCAGTTCTGTGGCAGTAACACCACCCTTCTTGTCTCCATTTTGCTCATCCTCGCCTCCCAAAGGCCCAGGTAACAACGCTTCGGGACAGTCCCGTGCGATGATTGCAGCTGCCGCCCGTCGCAGGGACTCCAGTCACAACGAGCTCTACTACGAAGAGGCTGACCACGAGCGCCGAGTGAAAAAACGCCGTGCAAGGTAAAGCTGTCCCTTCCTGGGTGCTCCTCCGTGGCACTGTGAGACTCAGTCGCGTGGGGCTTGTTGATCCTGACGAGGGCTGGGGGACCCATGATTAAGGGATGGGGGTTGGCTGTAAATCTGTCACAGTGAAGAAGCGTATGAAACTCAGATGCACAAGGGATGGTGACAGCTTGCAACTGGAATTATCTGAAGAACATGCATAAAGCAAAGCTCGTGTATATTATGCCGGATAAGCTAATGCAATGTCATGGATTAGGGAGCAGTTCAGTCCTTGACAAATCTGTAGTTACTTGCTGTAGGAAATCCCATTATTTCCCCCGTGCCCAGGCTTGTCGTCTCAGCTCCAGTAATCCAGAGACAGGATTGGTGGAGCACTTGGTGTTGCCTGCTCATGGGCAAGGAGAATATTTGTGTTTGCAGACTCCTAAAAGGGGCAGTTTGCCCTTTTCAATGAGTTGGGAAGGAAAGACGTGACCAGAACTGGTTGCATTTTGTTTCGGAACGTAGGTACGTTTTCTGCCAGTCACACTTAGTCTGCAGAGATGATGCTTTGTTGAGGTGGCCTGAGATAGTGCCGCTGTTTGCTCTGGAGCCTAGTTACAGTTTGTAGTTAACATACCGAACAGTTGAAGGCAAGTTACTTACAGACAGGCACCCCTGAACTGAGCTGTGTTTGGAAGGAATGTGCCGTAACTGGAAAGAGCTGGCTTGTTTTGTGATTTCTTTTGGCAGTGTGTATTTCATTGGGAAAGTGCTGGCACAGTGTCCCTTCCTAGCCTGCTTCAGTCTGACCCCTGTTCCGTAGCTGCTGTCTTTTGGGCTTTCTTCCAGCCTTGCAGCAAGAGGAACTTAAACTTTCCTGTCTGCGCAGCGTAGCATCCTAACTCGGGCACATCTCCCTTGCTTGCTGAGTTTGGTCAGAACAGCTGCTGAGTCAGAGGAAAACCATCAGTCACTAGGAGATCAGGCCAGATGGTTCAAAGGCGGTCAGAGCTGCAACAAGAAGACGTGAGGAGATTAGAAATTGATTTCCACCCCCTACTTTCCCCAGGTTAAATTAAACAAAATGAGCAAGGGTCAGGGCTTCTTGCTGTTCCTTGTATGTAGTCTGAATGCGGTGTACTGTGCCTCTGCTTCTTGTGAGGCAACTTCCCTTGGCTTTAAGATGCTTTGGCTATTGAGGGTGGACAGTAGTTGGTGACTTGAGTGGAAATCTAATGTGAAACAAGTTCTCTTTGGAGGGGCAAAAGAGTTTTGTTGTGTGACTCTTCCACCATCATTACTTTTTCCTTACTAACTGCAGCGTAGCCCCTCACTTGTTACTTAGTACTGGGATAACTTGCAAGTGTCGTATGGCATCTGTTTGCCTTTTTATGGTGTGGTCTTGGTGTTTGCTCACCTGTGCCAACACAGGAGTGGTTTGCAGAGGATGTCTCTAGCTGCAGTGTTAGGAGGGCAGACAGGAGCCCCGTCGCTGCTCAGTGGAGAGGTGCAGAGCAATCGTCCAGCAGCACAAGGTCTGTACCCAGCTGATGTAAGTCAGAGCAGACTGCAGCTTGTGAGAGTCATGGAGCACTGTGTCCTGGGTTATGCTACTTTATAGCCAGCCCCTTCCTGGCCACTTGCCTGCCTTTACGCTTCAGGCTGCAGAACAATGCTGGAAGCATTGTTTTTGAAGACATGCATTAAACACAAGGGCAGCTGTGTCTTGTTTAAGTCATGTAGCTGATGTTTATGCTGTGTTGGCAGAACCAAGTACGACACTCAGGCTTTTAAAGTATTAATCCTGGTTTATGACCCTCAGTTGCTGGATGGCTTGGGCAAGGAAATAAAAGCTGCTGTCTACCCCTCAGATTGTCAGCAGAGAAGATTTTATGTAAATTGTCTGATGGCAGGCAGTGAGTCAGTGGCAGAGATGGTAACAGGAGCTTGTAAATCCTGACTCCCAGGCTCTGCCTTAACCACAGACCCATCCTACCTCTCTTGTTGTGATTCCCACTGTCCTGGTTTCACTTCTGCAGGCTTGTGGTTGCAGTAGAGGAGGCTTTCACTCACATCAAACGCCTCCAGTCAGAGGAACAGCAGAAAGCTCCAGGAGAGATGATGGATCCCCGAGAAGCAGCCCAGGCAATCTTCCCTTCCATGGCAAGAGCTCTGCAGAAGTACCTTCGCACCACCCGCCAGCAACAGTATCACAGCATGGAGAGCATCTTGCAACACTTGTCTTTCTGCATCACCAATAACATGACACCAAAGGTAACGCTTTCCCTAACGTTGGTAGGGGAAGGAGGGAGAAAGGGATGGCACAACCGTGTGTGTGTGCGGAACAGAAAATTGTCGGGGGAGGTGAGGGGAGGTTTTCATTGTTGCTGTCTGTGATATGGTCAGTGTATTATAAGTTGCATCAGGTCTTAGCGGGATGTAATGTTTTCTCTACAGCATCATCTATCTCTCTTTATCTGAAAGTGCCTCCGAGATCCAGTTTAGCAAAGGGAGTACCAAAGAAGTGTCTGAGATGGTGGCCTTGAGTCACAGGGTATTCTCCCAGCTGGTTTGGTAGTTGGTTTTTTTGTTTTTTTGTTTTTTTTTTCCCTCAGCCCTCTCTGCTGCTGCATTTTGGACTGCTTCTTATTATCACCTAAATCCCTGTCTAACAGTGTTTCTAACTCGTGAGCTGCTTGGTCAAATGTCAGTTTGCTGTTTCATGCCCTGACTGTGACTGTTGGCTTGCAGACACAGGGAGAGTCTGAATGGTGAGGGAAACAGGTCACATGAACCCTTTCCCACTCTCCACCTTCCCCTCTAAAAACACCCCACAATCCTAGACAAGGGTTAGAAATGTGAGAATTTACTCCTGGGTATTTACCCAGGGCTTATTATGCTAAGAGGAAAAATGCTATTGAGAGATGGGGCTTAGCAGCCTCTCACTGGGATCAGCCTGGACCTCACCCATGTGTGCAAGGGGGAGTTCTGCCGCCATTAAGACTGCAAAGGAGACTAAAACACAAGTGACATCAAATGGTATTCTGTGTTCTGCTTTCAGTTCTGCAGCCTCAGACCAGCTGCAAACATGGAAACCTCTGCTTTCCAACTTAGCTTGGCCTAAAGAAGGGAGGGCCAGCTATCCCATCTGCCTGTCTGGGACTGCAGTTTTGGGTTATGGGACTGGTAGGGGAGGAGCAACCTCTAGTGAGCTGCTGCCAGACAGCGGTGCTGCCAGCAGAAGTCAGAGCTTGTTGGGATGGACTGAAAAAGGATCTCCCGGTGGTTATGTCTGCTCCCGGGGTCTGAAAAGCTGAGAGGGACTGGGGAGAGGATGTTTCCTGAAGCGTGGAAGCTGAAACCATTTGCAGCATGGCAAGCCCGTGCTCACAGAGCTGTAGCTGGGGATGGGAAGAGAGCATTGACGCAGAGCAAGTTGCAGGGCCAACACTAATGTGTGTCCCTCTCTTGGCAGGCGTTCCTGGAGCGTTACCTCAACCCAGGCCCAACCCTCCAGTACGACAAGGATCGCTGGTTCTCCAAGCAGTGGACGCTTGTCAGCGAGGAAGCGGTCACAAGCGGATTACAAGATGGCATTGTTTTTGTCCTTAAGTGCTTGGACTTCAGCCTTGTTGTTAATGTGAAGAAAATCCCCTTCATCAAACTCTCAGAAGAGTTCATAGACCCTAAATCTCATAAATTTGTCCTCCGCTTACAGTCTGAGACTTCAGTCTAAGGGATTTTGAGGGTGGATTTTTCGGGGATTTTTTTTTTTTTTTCAATATTGTGCTTTTGGGTTTAATTTCCCCATTGCTGACTGAAACTGGCAGATGATGGACCAGTAACATTTTACCATCTGCACTTTATTTGGAAAGGGGAGGGGAGAGTTGGGATATCTTATCTAGAAAGAAATATCTTAAGAGGCGACAGGGTGACTTGGCTCGGTTAGCTCAGCCTTGGAGACAGAACAGATTTTTTTCTTCCCCCCTGCTTCCAGGCATACTGTAAATCTCGCGCTCTCTCTTTCTCTGCACGATTGCAACGTCGGTATTTTTTGTTGGAGCGTTGCCTTACCCCATGCGCGTGACTGCGCTTTTGTGTGTCTGCTTTTGCTACCTGTAGCTGTTTCTGAGAGCGCGTTGCTCGCCTCTCCGCCATAGAAACCTGCTTGCACAGAGCAGGGGGTGGTTTGCAGTCCCCGTTCACTCAAGGAGGAGAGGATATCAAAGGGTGGGTGTGAGAGGGCTGCTTCTTCGAGCCACCTAGTCTGGAGACTGAAGGCTTATTCTTTTCCTCCTCTCCATGTGCCCTCTTCTGTCAGTGCTGGACCTGTGCGAGCATAGTGGGATGATTTTACTCTCTTGTGTCTCTGAAGTTGCTTGTCTTGAACTGGATCAGCCCATCTTGCAGCTCTTCAATTTTTTTTTTTTTTTTTTTTTTTTAACCAGTGCTCGTTAGTGAAACTCTTCTGCGTGACACAGCTCTCTGTTATCTCTCACCTGCTTCCCTCTCTCTTCCTTGCCTGCATTTGTGTCAGGCACTCCCAAGGCTCCCTGTTTCTGTCCCCTTCTCTCTGGCTTTTCGAAGGTGTTTTTCCAGCCGCAGTCCCCTCAGGGTCTGCCTTACCGCCGCTTCCTTTTGCACCTGCGAGGGCTGCATATTTGCACTAGGACAGGGTAGGTAAGTAGCTGGCTCCTCCTCAGATAAATCACAGACCCTCCCTATGTCTGACGGCCTCTTGAAGGGGAAGGGAGGTGCAGGCCTCCTCTCCAGCCAGCTTCAGGCGCGTCTGGAGGAAAGTTGGGCAAAAGCATTTCCCTCCTTGAGGAGAGGAGCCAGGGAAGGGCTGACCTCTGCCATGTGCACTTGCTTTGGAGAACTGCTGTGCTCTAGTAACACTGCAGTGCGTCCTTCCCC
This sequence comes from Tetrax tetrax, assembly GCA_009806455.1. Classification (NCBI taxonomy): domain Eukaryota; kingdom Metazoa; phylum Chordata; class Aves; order Otidiformes; family Otididae; genus Tetrax; species Tetrax tetrax. The sequence continues at coordinate 816,363 of WHYT01017304.1, forward strand.
ACCGTACGCCTTCAGCTATAGCTAAGAAATACCAAACTATGTCTGAATGTTGAAAATCTGCTTGCCTTTCTTGGCCTTCCTGTACTGCAGGAGTTTCTGCTCAGTGCCGGGATCTGCTCCTGCGAGAGATGCGTAGCTCTTAAATTGCAGTCTGGTTTGTAAGGCTGCCTTTGCCCATCAGTGCAGCTTTCATGTGTGACTTCTGTCATCTGAGGTTTGCAGAGTTTTGAAAGGTTTGCTTTTGACGATGAGCCTGAACCAGTGTCTGAAGTCTGATTGCCAGCACAGGGCATCGCGTGACTCTGGAGCTGGCTCTGAGGCTGGCAGTGACCTGCCTTTGGTCAGGTCTCTCAGAGATGCCCCTAGCTTTGTGGTGATGAATTTGCATGTGTGAATGCAAATACACAATTCATTCTGCCCAGTCTTTTGCCATGGAAATCTGTCAGGCAGGAGCTGACCTGCCCTCTGTATGGATGTCTTAACGCAGAGGGCCCCAGTTCAGCAAGGTACGTAAGCCAGTGCCTTTCACTGCCAGGGTGCATTGTCTTCCAAGGGGGCTTGTGACAGCCCTTCCCATCCCATTTGGCCTTCCGCAGGCCTTCCCTGGGCTCCTTCACCAGCTTGTGGGGCTGCCCCCCACTCCCACCAGTGTGAGGTGGCCTGGCTGAGACCAGGGAGTGGATCTCAGCCAGTCCTGCATGGCGTGGCTGGTGTGGGCTGGCCAGTGCCCACCACCAGCCAGTGGGAGGGAGCAGGCACCTTAAGTTGGGGTGCTGGGGATAGGGTCGGGGGGGTCCAGCTGAAGAGGCTTCAGCAGCAATGGAGCCGCATGGTCAGCAGCACCTGCGGATAACCCTCTTGGGATCAAGGAAGCACTCTGGTGAACGAGCGTCCAAAGTGATTCCCCATCCAATTGACACCTGCAGTCTCCTGCACCTTTCTAACAAGTTGCATGGTAGTCACCTGGATCCTGTCTTCTCTGTGTAATGTGCCAGACATGGTTGTGAGAAAACTAGATGCTGCAGCACGTGATGGGATCAGGCTCATGTCCCTTAAAGGATGGGAAGTAGTTAGACTTTTCCCTTCTTTAAACGTAGTGTTTGGGTTTCTTTCTAGGTCAGGCTTTCTGGTAGTCTGTGTGGGTACTCCTTTTTTGACTGTGGCCTTCACAGTGTTTTATTTTTAAAAAATAGATTGGCTTATTCCTTTATTTTTTTTTAATTAAAAAAAAAAAGGGAAGGGAGAAGCATGGAGCATCTGTCACCTGGATCTCCTAGAGATGTACATGTCTGGCTCTTATGATGTGCCTAACCAGCAAGGTGGGAGAGACTGGGAGTAGCTTGGGAGCCTGTGGAGCACTTAGGCCTGTGTGGAGGCTACTGCCTGTGGCAGAATTGGCTCATTTCTGTGAAGCCAGAACAAGAATCACCTTGCTGGGGGTTTGGATGTGCCGTGTGTGTGAGAGCACCTCGTCTCAGGCACCTCTGCAAAACTTTCTTACTTTCCCAGAATTTCCTTCCCATTTCCTCTTTGCTCCTTGACGAGGGGCGTTGTCTGACAGTATCTGCTCAGGAAACTCATGTCTTAATTGTGTTAAATTCTTGAACACATGGAGAACCAGACGGAAGCGGCGTCTGCTCCCTCTGGGCCTGCTTCCTTATTTGTGTGCGGTGGTTCAGCGCTGCCTTTTCTGCCTGCCGCTGAAAAGGACACTGTCACCAGGGGCCAACTCCTACGTTAAACGCTCTTCCCTCTGTCAGCGGTGTGAATGCTTTTCCTGATGAATTCTGAGGGAGAGGACTTGGCCTCTCAAGCAGTCTCTTCAGAGATGCAGCCTGCTTAGGGGTGAGGACAGACTACAAGGGGAATCGAGACTCCTGAGTATTCCCTGGGGTTTTTTTAATGACCTTTTATTTTTCAGGGTCTCTCTTGTTTCCCCTCTCCGTGCAAAATCAGGGGACCACTGTCATACCTACCTCACTGGGGAGTTGTGAGGCTGAACTCAACTTTTCAAGTGCTTTGAGATCCACAGATGGATCTGTGGCATCTATAGGAATTAAGACTGTTTATAAAAATACTGAGTGGTGAGAGCAGGCTGCTTTGTTTAACTCTGTTTATAGCCAGCTAATGAGTAAGAATCGAGTCACAGGGAATGAAGCTCTGATCCAAAATCCTGCACTCCTTACTACTGCAGAGCTTGCCAAGAGCTTAGCATAAATAAGGCGTGTAGGGTTTGCCAGCCCAAGCACAGGCTGTTTTCCTCCGAATGCCTCTCCTATCCTGCGCTATCTCCTAGTGCATATTCTCCCTCCTCTCTCCCAGCCTGGATGCTTGTACCTGGCTGGAAATTGGGGTTTTTTAGAACTCAAGTGGTTTGTAAGACAACCCTATTTGTGGTGAAGCGGTCAATGTTCCTTGCACTGGACATCCTTCACTAAAGGCTGAACCATTCGGTAGGGTGCCATGTTGCCTAGCTGGGAGTGGTGTTGCCCCACTCCTCTCTTCCATGTTGGTGAGTTTTTTTTCATGTGACTCTAAAGTATGCTGCTTGGATACTTTAATGGCTTTGGTTTTTTTACTCTCAGATTTGTTACAGCCTAAATTCAAAGCCATAGTGCTATCTTCCAAAACCAGATGCAGCTAAGACTTTCAGCTGTTCCAAAGCAGATGGAAATGGCTATGGGTTTCCACGAAGGCTGGCTTTGCCTTTCACAGCTGAAGAGTGAAAGACTTGGATTTATTGTCACTTCTAGGAGTGTAGGGGCAGATACTAGACCCTTAATACCTTGCCCGTCCTGTAACTAGGCTTGAGCAAAGGTGGTTAAGCACATCTGTTAGCCTTTCATTGCCATGTGGCTGCAGGCATCCTTCTGTAGGCTCTGTGGGGCTGCCCCAGAACTCAGACTCTGTACTGTTCATGGGAGCAGAGCAGGCAGCCTGCTCAGAAGTCTAAGCATTTTAGCACTCACTCCTCTCCATGAGGTGGGAGGGGTCACCTTGTGGGGACCTTCTGGGTGGGAGGGGCTGGGGGAGATGGGGATGGCACTTGCAACTACCAGTTTTAACCCTGCGGAGGGGACGTATTGCCACCCACGCACCCCTGTAGGCAGCAGGGTATGGATGGGGTGGGATGCACCACGCATGGAAAGGTGGTGTGATGCAGCTTGCTCGCAGAGCATGGTCAGCTTCTGGGGTTGTCCTGGGCAGTCCCCCTGAAGGGAGTTTTGGAGAGAAAGGCAGGTCTGATTTCAGTCTCTGCTGAAGTCCTCTGACTTCTGCCTCTAAAAATGTTCCTGCCAGCAAATTCAGTCACTCCACCTCCAGCTCCCATCCTCCACTCCCTGATTTTTTTTTTTAATTCCCTAGTGAGGCAGAACAAGTGTCTGCTGGGATGGGAGGTGCAGGGGCCGGAGCGTGGGGGCAGCTCTCGATAAGCCACAAGTTTGGGAGAGATCTGAACATATCCCAACCCTCATGGAGCCTCTTAACCTTTTCCTTTGGGATGGGGATCTCCACACAAAGCCTCCGGAATAGACTGTTGCCAAGTATGCCAAAAGCTGTGGGGAAGCAGTTTCTGTAACTGGCCCTGCGTAAGTAGCTTTTAAGTCTTGTTTGAGATGTGCTCAAACACATTTCCAACACTTGCTGCTAAAGAAACTGGGAAGATCTATACTGTGCTAATCGTGGAAACCTATTCAAGCCAATTTCATCTTGCTTACCAAAACTTGTAAATCTGCCCTTTTTAAAGGTTAAACAAAAGTCTTGCAGTCTTTTGCAAAAATGCTGTAATCTGGTCCCAGACTCTGCTCTTCAGTCGAGCTCAGTTCTGCCCCGCCGTTTGAGAGCTGTTCACAAGATGTGTGCACGGATGTCTGTTTTCTCATTCATCTTGTGTCTCTGTGTGCTTTTCCCCTTATAGGTGTGTGTTATACATGTCTGAAGCCTCAAGCCAGGCTTGGTGGCTCAGTGTTTAAACTGTGTTAAGAAGGAAACGCTCTTGGGATAGAGCCGTTGGGTTTTTCTTTTAAAAAAAAAAAAAATTAAACCCCAAAAACCCTCCAAATTTCTGTTCTGCTTGAGGAGATGGCTTTGGGCCATGAAGTCTCCTACAGGAATATACGTCCTCCTGCATTTAGGCTGCTGCCTCCAATAGATGACCAAAAGTTGCCATTTCTGACAGCTGCTCTGTGACCGGTGCGGATCGCTTTGAGATGCTCCTGAGCCTGGTCCTCGCAGCACCAGCGCTACAGCTGGTGTTACTCCACCTCTCTGCATCCCTCCAAGAGACTACGTTTTTATCCCTGTAACATACTGAAGCCCTGCAGGCAGCCAGCCCTGCCCTGCGTGCGCTCTGTGGAGAGAGGGAATCTTTCCCTCCGGCTGCTTCCTGGGCGCCTCTCACCAGCGCTGATGAAGCTTGAGGGTATCTCCTGCCTGCACGGAGGGGTTGCTGTGGCTCACTACCTGCACAGACCTGACTGTGAAGGAATCTTACACTCTTCTGTGCCTGTTTCTTTGATTCAGCGTTATCGTGTCTTGGGGAAGGGGGTGGGAGCGAGCGTCCTTCCCTCGTCCTCTTTTGATCACTGTGTAATAACTCTTTTTCTACACAAACTGTGTATAGTAAGATGGGTTTTGCCAAGGTTTTCTAATTAATAGACACTAACCAGCATTCCTTTTTTTTTTTTTTTTTAACCCCTCCCCTCCTCTTTGCACATGTGACTTTAACTGCAATGGTACATGGTCTTTCTGTTCTTTTCTAATTGTGAACTTAAGTAAGCAAGTTCCTGGTGTCTGTGACATTAATGCACTGTGGGTCTAGCCTAGTAAATTGTTCTGTTCCAAGCTGGGTTTTCTTAAGTTATAGCTGGATGGGGTTTTGTTGTTTTTAAACTGAAACATGAAACCGTTTTACACTTTGCCTATTTTGTACAGTAAAATTCTGGAAATAAACTGAAACCAGATTCAATTGTCCCACTTCTTCCTCTTAAACTTTCAGACCAAAAAAAAAAAAAAAAGTGAAAGCTTTTCTGACCTTCAAGCATTCCTTAGCTGTGGCTGGGAGGGGCCCTGCAAACATGTGGTTTAACCTTTTTGAGGCTGTCTTTGTCACCCTCATTCTAGACCTTTCTGATCCACCCTGCTGCGGTAAAATGCAAACTCATTTATCACTCCAGGAGAAAGACTGGTAGGTGAATGCTTTGGACACCTGAAATATCAAATGATCGGGAGCAAATGTGGATGGGGATGGGCCATGATGAGTGGGAACAGGTTTTTCTACTTCCTGTCTTCTCTCCTGGTTTCCACACAAATCATGAAGTTCAGGGCTCATTGCCACGTTCCTTATTTAGACCAAGTGGGGAGGAGCAGTGGCAAGAGGAGGAAAAGCCAGTGCTCCTTGTTTGCACGGATCTGCGTCCGTGCTCTGCTAAAATCAAGGTGCAGGCATCTTGTGCCTTAACAGCACCCGTGGGCGCGGCTCTCCCCACCTCCAGTTTCCATCACCAGCATTCCGAGAACTTGGAAAGACAGATTGGCTGTGCCCAAGGAAACATGGGAGCAGCCTTCTTACCTAGAGTGTCTTTGGTACCCACTTTTCAGGAAAGCCCCTTTTAATGGGGAGTACCTGGCCTTGAAGCTGTGCCGTGCCTGGCAGCTCTCCTCTGTGGCTTCAACTGCTGGAAAAATCCACAGGCTGCTGCTGTGCAGTGAAAAATACGGTGCGGCAGTCATGGAGATAAGCAGCACGCATATAAATGTTGGTGGAGAAAAACATCCAAACGGGTAACTCTGCCTGGGGGAGATGGATGTATTTAGGCTGCAGGGCACTGAACTAAAGCCTAAGAGGAAGCAGGAAGGGTGGGATGGGGGTGTGCTGAGTCCTGCCTCCTGCCCTCTCTTGATCTCTCTGCTTTTGATCTGTCCTCCTCATCCTGCTGATGCTTTGGCAGTGCCCAGCCCTGGGCTGTTCCTGGAGGTGGGCAAGGAAAGGAAATAATGCTGCCACCGCCCTGCAGAGCCTGTGATGGGTCTGCAGCCATTGCTGGTGCCCCCCCTTGCCGCTCGGGGGAAGATCTGGCGTGTCAGGCTGGAGCTGTGTAGGTAAAGGTTCTGCGGGAGCCGGCCACAGGCGTGCTGCGGGAAGCTGTAAGAAGCAGGAATTTGGCACAAACAAGATAATCTGCAAGTCAGCCTCATCCTAGGCTCTCAGCCTTGAGAGTTGGGTCTGTGTACAAGCTCAGCATGCTCTGTTTCATTTGTGGCTTAATGCTGATGCCGAACCCACGCCCAATCGCTGCTGTTCGTGGCACTTCATCTTCTGCTGTGAGCTGTGGAAGCCGATGCAAGGAACAGGCTTTGCTAGAGGGACCAGTTCCCCTGGCCTTCACCCAGAGCTCAGCTATCTGAATTGTAAGGGGCTGTGGTGTGTAGCTCAGCAGAAATTAAGAGCTGAGGGTGCTCTTCTGGTTTGGCCCAGTCTTCCGCTGAAGTTGCAGGGGTCTTGGAGGTGTGAAGGAGCCTTAGGTGAAGTATTACCAACCCAAACCTCTCAGAGAAAAGGGATGGAGGCTTTCACTGGCAAGCCAGTGCTTAGAGGGACCTGGTGTGCTGAACAAGACGTAAGCACCTTCTGCTTCAGGGAGACACCAGATTGGGGTCACTTGGGAAGGGGGTGGCTGTCCTGCAGTGCTCATCCTGGCCGTGAGGGCGTAGGGTTGTGGCTACCAGGCTTCACCGTTATGGATGGTCAGAAGACATCAGCTTTGGGAAATTCAGTGGGGAGATACGGGGCAAAAGGGCTGCATGCAGTCAGAGCATGACAAATGAGTTAAGAAAGGGATTTGTCACCTTAGACAACTGCCTCCAGAGCCTTGCACGAAGCAAGCATGTACACCTCACTGCACAATACTGTTAGTTAAATTAATAGTTCAGTGAAACACCTGGCTATAGAGATGGGCAGGGCTTCAAACCCCAAAACAGCTTCTCCCAGTGCTATGGACTGACTCTGCTGTCCCAGCCCTGGGTCTGAACTCCAGGGACATGCAGGGAGGGATTGAACTCGAGGGCTTCCAGAGAAAGTGTGTGCAGCAAGCCAGGGGCCCTGGAGCTCGAGGCAGGTGGGGTGGGTGCGAGGGGAAGAGGATTGCTCAGCAGAACGTGGTGTCTCAAAACAGCAGGCAGGAAGGGAAGGGAAAGCGCACTGGGAGTTGGCTAAGTGGAGCACTTTGATTTGTCTTTCAACAGCACTCCTGAGTTTATGTTGGGCTGGGAAGGTGATGGGTTTAGGTTACAGTCCTTTCCGGTACTGACAGACAATCCACTGGGGCAGGGGTGTCCGTTCCCTTTTCATGAGCGCATCCATGTGCTGCCGGGTGAGGAGGTGCTGAGAGAAGAGAGAGCATTGAGCATCATGTGTCTGCAGATGTGGGTAGGGATGGTAGAGTGGGGTGACTGCTTGTGCATAAATCGCGGCCTATGAACAAGGTTACCCGAGTTGCTTCGAAATGCTGTAACAAGTTTTCCAGCACTGCTGCGAGCATGTGTGTTGGTGTATGCTGACGCATTGCTAGTAAAATGGAGACTATCTCAAGCAGGAAGAAAGCTGTTTTTCTGTTTCTCCTCATCTCCCTGTCACCCTCCATAATGAACTTGGAAAAGGTTTGGAGTGGTTGGTTTGTTGTTTTTTTTTTTCCTGACTACTGCTTATACAGTGGTCTATGATCAGGTTGGGGCCCACTGCAAGACTGCAGCCTACTCCAAAGCCCTGAGCTCATCTTCCTTCCCCCAAAACCTGGGGAGCTGAATGGGATGAAGGTGGCCACTTCTCTGTGTGACCTGGGGCTTTCTCTGTTTCCAGCTGCAAATAACCTGGATAGGCCAAGAGTCCTCACCCAGCAGTACTGCTGCCTGCCAGCCTCCCAAAGCCCGTGGAACAGTTGTTTGCTGGTGGGGCCATGGCCAAGATGAAGGGAGCAAGCAGTCTTTGGGCTCTGTGTGGGCAGCAATAGATAAAATTTGGAAGAAGAATAAGGGAGATATGTTCTACCTTGTGGATGACGGTTTGGGATGGCTCAGTGTGTCCACCTTGCCTGTATATCAGAATAGGGATGAAGCAGCAAAACCTCGAGAGAGGGTCAGATGAGGAGGAAGCAATGTGAAGTCAGTGGAAGAGACCTTGGAGAATAGGGTGTGGTTTTACCCTCCAGCATCCTTAGAAACATGAAGGTACAAAGATTTTAAAAACAGAGACACCACAAATTGCCTTAGGCATGAAGCTACTCTGTAAACTGAAACATTTTAAGTCTCTTCCAAAGGCAAAAATCAGGCTTACAAAGTGCTTAAACATCTACAGTCTTGGTCGTCTTTTGTTTTTTGGGTTTTTTTTTCCTTACTACTTGAAAAGGTGGCATGCATGAAAAGTGGATGCATGGAGAGAAGGGAGTTCTTGATGAAACACATTTGATCCAGCCTCTCTGGAGGTTTTAAGAGATACTCAGAACCTTTTAGCTCTTCAGACCCTTCTTCAGCACGAGTCAGATGTTGTGGGTATGCTTTAAAAGAGAGAACGAGAAGGAGCTGATTGTATCTGGACCGCAGATGTGAAACAGGTCTGCAAACCTTTTCATGTCTATTTTGTAAAAGCTCATTCCTGAGTACACATAATACCAGATCCTACAGTTGATTATAATTTTGCTTTGTAAGTGGTTGGGAGAAACTGATTTAGTAATTCAGTAACTAGACTGTGGGAAGCTGTGCAAATTCCTTCAGTGATTTCATTTCGCAGAGACTAAAATGTTCTTCAAATATTTAGTTATTTTTGTCATTCAACAGCTTCTTTCTTTGTCACTAGCAGGAACAGGGCTTTGACACTGTTGGATTGAATTTTAAAGCAAAAAATCTCATACCAGGCAAACTTCAGGGCTGCTCTCTGGTCGAACATCATTTTATTTTCACCTGTGTTACTGAGGGAGGGAACTGATTCAAGCTGGGCTTCCTCCAAGTCCAAAAGTGGAGGATGAGGTTGCACACAGCTATTTAAGTCATTTGCCACCCATGACCAAAGGACGACTCAGTCAGGACAACTCCTGGTCTTCTCGGAGACGTAGTTGATTTTCTGGCTGCTGTTAAATTACGGGATAAGCCCTCCAGCAAACTCTGTTCTTTTAACCCTCGAGCCTTATTTCTCCTGTGTGAAGTCACTCCATTGTTTCTGCTCAGTGGTGTGATTGCAGTGGCACTGGGCGTTACCGATCTCTTCCCGCAGCGGCAGCCAAGATGGCCCAACCTCTCCCTGTGCAGTTGGGGCTTGGTTGAAGGGTGATGGTTCCTCATCTGGATTTTGGGACAATGGGGAAAAAAGTACCCATCCCCCCAAAAAAACTGGTATTTCCTCAGCGCCCAGGCTGGTGAAACAGCTTCACTTTGAGCGTGTCCTGCTTGTCCCCACAAAAAGGAAAGCCAGTATCAGCCTTATTTGGTTGGCTTTCTCCTCAGGAAGGAAATGTCATCCCTCCAGGGTTCACGGGCACAGCTCATGGCATGGGGTCCACCATGGCTGGTTCCTGGTACAAGGGAGGCTGCTGTCTGCCTGGGCTGGGGATGATCTCAAGCAGCAGGGGCAGGGGAGGGCCTTGTCCTTAAGCGACTGTTGATACCATATGCTGTGGGCGTTGGTTGAGGAGAAGAGGAAGACAGGCTAGATAGAAACGGAGAGAGGAAAAAAAAAAATAGGGGAGCCAATGAAGACCAGATTAATAGCAAGTCAGGAGGGATGAAAAGAAGATGAAAAAGCTATGTTTTCTTCTTGTTTTCCACAGCATTAGGGACAACACCAGAAGCCCTTTCAGTGCTTTGCTGATGTCCTTCACCACAGGGGCTTGGCAAGAGAAGGCAAAAGAGGGAAGCAGAAGGGGGGAGCACAGCACCGGAACGATCTTCACTTCCAAGCTGCTTGTAATCTGACTCCAGAAATGGGTCTTCAAGCTGTGAGGAAGCTCTGTAGCTTTTTTTTTCTTTTCTTCCCCTCTCCCTTCCTTTAAATAGTTTAGCACCTTTTAAACCTGACTCTGGACTCTGGACCCTACGCCACAGTCTGTGTCATCATTAGACGTCATCATTAGACTTCATCTTCTGCCAAACAGGTGTGAGAGCCATCCCACCACTGGGCCCAAGAGGTACTGACTGTAGGAGGGCTGCTTTGCCCAGATGTCAGTGGTACAAGGGGACAGGGCAAAGGCAGGGGATGCTGCAGCACAGAGGGATGCTGCAGCAGCACAGTGGAGTGCTCCACAAGGTCTTGGGTCTTGAGCAGGATAGCATCGTGCTGACGTAGCCTCATCACCAAGGTTAATTACCCTTCCCGCTGCGCTCCGCTGTTTCCAGTTTCTAGCGGATGGCATTGCGCTTCACGGTGTAGACATACCTGGGGTGTGTAAGTAGCCAGGCACCGTGCCAGGTAGCGGTTTGCTTTGCCCTGGAAGGCCTCAGAGCTTGTTGCCTGTTGAGCTGTTCTACCTCTTCAGTCCCTCAAGTCAAGCATGGGTGTGCAACTGGCCATGTGTGGGGCTTCCCCAAAACCAAAGCTTTACTGGGGCAGGAAGGACTCCAGATGCAATCCTAGCTTGTTTTCACTGCGCTGCAAGTCAGCAGCAGCTGGGGAGTGATACATCCTGTCTAACTAATTGTTTCTCCGGGAATAAAAGGCAATGGGTTTTGTTTGGTCTTGGCAATGAATCAATCATTTCTCAGGTATGATGTGTGGACAGACACAGAGAAGCAGCCGGTGTCCTCAGCTGTGCCTGCATGTTGGCACCTGGCTGAGCAGCTCTCTTGTGGGATGGGAAGCAGCTGAGATCTCTGGTGTCACTATGGGGCCATTCCTCTCCCAAGGGCAGCACAGGAGCCTCTCACCGCTCCTCAGAAACATCACGGAAACTGCTGACCCTGAAAATATGGAGCAGTCTGTGACTTCCAGCGTACCTCCCTTGTCCTCTCCTTCTGGAGCTCTTTCCCAAAGGGTTGACGTTAGCGCAGAGCAGTTTCTGGTTCACAGAGCCTCTCCATCAGCATCCTTGGGTCTGCTGAAAAGGCAGAGGCTTTCTACTTTGTGCTTCTGTATGATAGCTGTAGTATATGGCTCTTGATGGATTTCCCTCTCCTTTGGTCGCTGCCCATGAGCAGCACAGGGTGGCCTGTGGTACAGACACCAAACAAATCCCTCTTCTGCAGCCCTTGCCCCCATGTCTGGGGACGGGGAAGAGGGGGCATATGAATTCATGTTCTTGCCATGTATCATTTGCAACGGGAGGTCCTCATCATCATTGAGGGCTGGTAAGGTTAGGGTTTTTGGGTACTTTGAAGTGACTGATCAGCTTCAAGCACTCATAGTTGGATAAGAGTAAAGTACAATTCCTTGTCTTTCTTTGTGTGTATTAAGATTCTTGTAATATCCATGTCTAATTAACACTTTGGAGAAAAAGAACTATTTGCTAAGGGAGGGACAGTCTTAACAGGTTTGCCTGCAGAAACAGTGCTGCCCACATGCACACTTCTTTTTTTCTTTTTTTTTTTTTTTCTTTTTTAAATAAAGAAGTATTTTTGCTGGTTCCTCATCCAAACATACTGACCTTTTGCTTTTGAGTGTGCAGTGGCCAAGATTAAGCTGGCCTTGCTCCTCAGGGTTGCCTGTGCCTTTCACGTGCCAGTTGTGCCTACTTCTGACAGAGGAGCCCAGGAGTGCCTGCACCTGGGGTCCTGTGTGTGGTACATCCCCACAGCAGTATCTTACCTGTGCCTGCAAGGAAGACACTCAAGTTCAAGCTGCCATCTTCTTGACAAGGAGTATTACCTTGTTCAGTGATTCGGTCACTATGAACTTGGGGCAGAAGAGGGCATTATGGGTGAACGGGAGAGGCTTTGCTGCCTCCTCCTCTTCATTGCTGCAAACCTTACTCTTCTGCAACACTCTGGCAGAAGAGTAAGGCCAATTCAAGGCCAGGTTGGATGGGGCTCTGAGCAACCTGATCTGGTTGGAGATGCCCCTGCTCCTTGCAGGGGGATTGGACTAGATGACCTTTAAAGGTCCCTTCCAATTCTAACTAGTCTATGATTCTGTGATTTTCTTAACTTTTTATGTGTTTATCCCATAAGCTAAAGATAAAAAGTTCCCATTTGTGGGCAAAGAGAACCATGAGAACTGTAATGTGGGGATGAGAGTAGAGGGAAAGGATGGCCCCATCAAGGACTGCGCTGGCACCATGAAGGAGTAGCAGCTATAGGATTGGGCCTTTTTTTCATAGCTTGAGGGAAACTTTCCATAAACCACTGACACCAGCCCACCAGCCCCAGTATGAGCTCAGTCTCACTGGCCTCTGTATAACCCTAAGCACCACTACATTAATTGTTATTTTTCCCCAGGGCTCTGTTGCTTGATGCATTGAACTATGTACATGCCTGTGAAACATCTGTGCACTCAAACACACCCCTAGTGCCATTCGCAGGGCCTGTCTGCTCTGCCTCTGTAAGCTCTGCCTCTCGGACCGTCTAGAGAGGGACACATCGGAATAGACCGGCATCCACAGCAGGAGGGGAGCTACACGGAGAGTACCCAGGCAGTTGGGATGTCCAGAGACAGTGCAAGTTGGGAACGGCAGTAGAGAAATTTGTTGTTTGTTCTTCATGTTTATAGAAATTCATGGCAATTTGTGGTGACTGATCTGGAGCTGCAGGGCCTGTGCAGGCTGTTACCTTACGCGGGGTGAAACTGCATTTTTTACTCCTGGGAGTAGCCCCAAGGTAAAGACAAACAAGTATTTTGCTCAGGTGAGTAACATAAGCAGCATTTGTCCTTCAGTCACAGACTAGGAGACTACTAAACTGCTACTTTTGCCTTCTGCTCTCACTCCTTACTGATGTACATAAATGAGACCTTGTGTCCCACTTGCTCCCTCTCTCTCTGAGCCGGGGTCCTCCAGCAAACCTCTCAAGGAAAGGAGAGAGCCGAAGGAGGCTGCTGGGCACACCTCTGGCCAGGAGAGAGGTGGGTATGAGTGAAAGAGAGAAGGGGAGCTCCAGGCTGAGAGCACTCTGGTTTTCAACGTTTTTGAAAGTCTCCACCAGGTCCTCTGGGATGGGGCTGAGTTGTCCATAACCCCAGTTTGGGGATGGTCTCCCCAAACACACTTAGTTCAAGTCTCCCAGGCAGTGCTTATACATCGTAAAGAGGCAAGAAAGGGCAAATAGTTGACCTGGGGGCTTTGCTGTCCTGTCTATTCTTCTAATAGGCTATGCCTTAAAAGCATGGGCTGACTGATGTTCAATGAGCAGCTAACATGGCCTACGGTCATATTCCGTATAAGCACAGTGTTCATTCATATACATAGAGATATAGAGATACCCAGCTGCGTGCCGTTCATGCTGGCACTTTCCACCAAGACGATGTGGCACACGTAGGAGTATATCAGTACTTCAGCCTTTTTATATCAGTAGTTTAAAATTTCTATTTCAGCTAATGTAGAGAGAGAGAGAGAGTCAAAGAGACTGATCAACAGGCAAGGAAAAAAAATAATCTGTAAAATCTTGCTTTGAAGTTCATCTGAAAAGGAAATATATAGTGTGTAAACCTTGTTTCTCATCAGGCTGATTCGCATTTGTATAACAAGCTCTGATTCTCCTGTCCCTTGCACTGTTATTTTCACTAACATCACTTACCTCTGACGTAAACCACTATAAGAAAGGTCAGGAGAATAATTTTCATCTGTAGCAAGAGAGGACATGTGTACCCTACCTATACTAACAAGTCTGAACGACTGGAGAACATATTTATAAATGTATTTATAAAGATAAAACTATGTCCAAACTCTCCATTCATTGCACTATTGTCAAACCTAATAAGCTAAGACAATTGAAATCTGCTGGTATGGGAAAGCAGGGCGACCTAACACTGTTGCAGTGACCTGCACATGGATGGTGCTGCGCTCACCAGGGCTGAGTTGCTGACCCTTTGCTTTGTGAGTGACCTCTTGACTGTGAACTGGTGCCCTTAGCTCCTTCTCAGTCTGCAGTCAAAAGAGGCTTCTCACAGGCTACCATGGGACATCCGAGTCTCTAAGCAGGGAGTAACTGTGCAGCTGAATACTTAAAAGCCAAACAGCTTGAATCCTTTCACTGCTCATTGCCCAACGCACGTCATCCAGCATCTAATATGGCTGGATGGATGTGTTCCCTGCCCAACATCTTGGTCATGGGAAAAGATGCTATGTAGGCTTTGGGTTAAAAGTCAGCTAAAGCTGGAAGGTCATGGGGAATAGGAGGGCTTCAGGGTGGGCCCCTATGAATGTTTCCACTGGCAGGAATATGCTGTCGATCTCAGGTGCACCACCTCCAATCCAGCTGAAGTTCACCTGAAAGGGAAGGTAGGCCCATCCCAGACCTGGCTGCAGATGTTTGGAACTGGCCTGGAGTCTGCTCTAGCGTTTCTTTGGGGTTAAGACCAACAATTTGGCTTGGTGCCGTGATCTTCAGCCTCAAGAGTTTGGGCTCAGATCTGGATCAGCCTTTCCAGCAGTTCAGGAACTTGCAGTTTTCATGTCCCATATCAGACCACCCGCACTTACCCTGTCTTTCACCTGAGCTTTCAAGAAGGAAGAGGTTCAGACAGGGACCATGGTGATTTGTTTTGCATTATTCTGCCAGACAAGAATATGCTGTCATTATATGGAATCACCAAAAACTTAAATAGCATCCCTAAAACCTTCCTCCCCTCCCAAAGCTTTCTGCTGCTCCTAGCACGTTAATGAGTAGCTACAGACTCCCACAGCAGAACTTGCAGGATGGCGTGGTCTTGGCAGAGTAGCTGCAAAGGGCATTGTGTTTAATAAAAGGACTAAACTTTACAGTGGCCTTCCCTATGTCTTGAAGTGAGATTTGGTCTTTGGATGTAAGTGCTGGGCCGATGAGCATGGAAAATACAAATTGGCTCCCTGTGTCCCTCTGGCAGCAAGCAGGCAGGCACTTTCCTCCTGCTCTGGGGCACTGGGGCAGATTCCCTGCAGATTCCTATTGTCCTTACTACAGAGGCATGATTTACAGCGGTGCTGGGTGCCTGCAGGTGCTGCCCACCGCAGGGGCAGTCTCGGTGGCTCAGCACCGCTGAGAATCAGGCTGGGGGGTTGGGGCAAGGGGAGCGGGGCAAGGGGAAAAGAGGAGCAGCGGTGCTTGCTGACGCTCAAATACAGGTCTTCTGATGGAGGGACCTGCCACGAGGGGAGGCCTCTCAGCCCCCACAAGTCAAACTGCACAGAGTCACAGTTAGTCATCATCATCGTCGTCGTCGTCATCATCGTCGTCATCATCATCGTCATCGTCGTCATCGTCATCATCGTCGTCATCATCGTCATCGTCATCATCATCTTCGGTATTTATCTTCCCAGAAAGCACATCCTCTATCCAGTCCTCTAGCTCCTCTGCCGTAGGCAGGTCATCGTCATCTCTGATCTCCATCCAAATGCTGTCAGCCTGAGGGGACAGGTGATAGGGGATTAGACACCCTCAGAGAGACAGGGAAGAGATCAGGCTCCCTGCTGCCATGGGGGCAAGGGTTGGATCACAGGTGGGATGCAGGGATGGTGGTGGCATTAGCTCCCTCTCTGCCACAGCCTGTGGGCAGGCTCAGCCACAGTGTCTCCCTGCCCACATGCTGGGATTACTGCTTCCCCTGATGTGCTGTTGCATCTGGCTAGGGGCAGCTGGACTGGTCGATGGGTTTACAGGAGTGTGTGGTACTGTTTGCCCTGGGTTAGATGTGTGCCCGTTGCCCGTTCCTTTCCTGTGCTGCTTACACCTGTGAGCAAGAGCATTGTCCACCTGAGGAATTGTCCTCACCCCATCTGGCAAGTTCTGTAGACTCCAAGTCTACATAGAGAGAGCATAAAGAGACCTAGGCCAGCTCTCCCTGTGTCGCCCCAGTTCACAGGGCATCATAGCATTTCCCTCCTTCCTTCTAGAGCCCCTGTGGGACCTCTTCCTTTGAACCTTTACACCCTGCTGTCAGCACGCCTTCTCTTCAGCCTCTTTTACCATCACCTTTGCTTCAGGATGTTGCTCTGGATTCTCCACATGTGGTAGTGATTCCTCCTCCTGGAATAGCCTTTCCTCAGATCCTCTCAACCATGCTCCAGATGAAGAATGGTGAAAAAACACCAATGCCCTGGACTATAGGTGGCCTCTGCTCTTTCTTTCCAGCTGTCTGCATTACTTCCATAAACTGGAGGGGGTAGGGAGATTCAGTAAGGAGATGCTGTCTAAAATGCAGTGAGAAGATGCTGTCTAAATTGTGGCTGTTACCCAGGGACAGGAAGCGTAGCTTAGATGGTCTCCAAGACCTGGAAATTAAAGGGTTTTTTCCCTGCTTTGCTCTAGTTTCCTTAAGTAAATGCCTGGGTAAGCCCCTTTCTCTTCACTGTCCCCCCTCCATAAAACAGGATCAGCCTCCTGTTTCACAGGGGTGCTGTGAGGCTATCTCGCTCAGCGTTTGGTGTTGCAGAAACAAGCGCTTTTCGTGTGTCAGAAGATCACTACCGGCTTTGGCAAATGCACCCCACTCCTTTCCCTGTCTGTGGTACCTAATACTCTTTGTCGTACAGCTTGCTAAAAGGCCAGACCCTTTTCTGCTCAAGGAAAGCTCTTTCTCCCTTACAATGTTTTCCCCCTAAAACACCAAAACTGTAATAGAAAAAAAAAAGCCATGGAGAAGCCTGCCGCTCTTGCTTCATGCAAATGATCCTGTCCTCGCTCTCGGAATGGTTCGTGCAGCAAAAAGCGACACCTTTAAACAAGGTGAGCAGGAGTGGGCCCACCGCACCTAGGGAAAACGCTGTGCAAACAAAGCTGCAATATTTTGCAGCGCATCACGGCCCCAGTCCTGAGCCACCGCGATGCGATGGGCCGGTGGGGGCTGCTGGGAGCACTGGTGTTTGTATTGGCAGGTTTTTAGAGAAGCGATGGGGTCACGGGGGTTATGTCCACCGAAGCCAACAGCAGTGTTTATTTTTACTCCGTTGTGTAAGCGCCACTTTGTACCTGTGTATCTTGGCTGAATGCAGTGATGTAGCACTGAAATAACGAAATGAGCTCAGTGTTTGTTTTAGATATCACCTGCCAACCTAGAACTTTCTTAAATCTCTCTCTTGAGGAATACAAAACAGACTTAAGAGGAATGAAATGAAAACTGCAAATACTATAATCAACAACCTGAAACATTTACTATAGCAAAGCTAGACAATGCATGAGTTTTTACGGGTCTCTGAGTGACGGCTGGATAATAAGGCATATGTTCCTGCCAAATACTGCTTTCTGTATGATTCTCTTGCCATTGACAATCCTACATCCATGAATTTCCACTGATAGCTGTTTAATGTAGCTTTGACGTGACTTAAACACAGCCCACTGCAGTAAATAGAATGAAGGGAGATACTGCAGACTAGTAAAAGGGGCAAAAGACTGGAGAACTTGGGCTCTCTTTCAGGCTTGTCTGTTCAATTCTCTCATCATCTTAGGTGACAGATGCTATCTTGGCCCTCTTCCCTTTTATCTCTCTCTTAACAGTTCTGCTGACCAGCCTTAACCCACCAGGTCTCCACTCTCTATGTGTCTGTCGCATGGTCTGGCAGATGCTGCTCTATTAACAGGTAAAGAACCACTCGCATCCAGCCACCAATGCATGTACTCCGGAACTCCCAAGCCAGCCCGTGCACTTCCCTCTCATTCTCCTCAATGGGATGGGCAAGGTCCAGAGTCTCCACTTTCTTCATAACACCATCACTTTACCTTCCCTACCACATCTCCCATCTTATGTTCTTGCAGCATTTGTTATAATAGGAGGCACAATCGTCTAGTACTCCCTCACTGTCTCTCTTTTTCTGAGGAGGTACAGGAGAGCAGACGAGAGGGCCAGGAACAACGTCAGTGGCAGGGCCAGGACCAGTGTCCAGCCCCAGACAGTTGTCCCAACTCTGCTCTCTTCTAATGAAACATCAGGCTCCTGTGTGGCTGACATGTCAAGCACTGAATTACAAACACTTCTGCGGTGGAGAGATGTCTGCTTCCAGAGACACTTACATACCCACACAGGTTCATTTTAAAGAGATTAAAACACTCGGCACGTAACTGTCAAAAATAAGCTAAGCCAATAATTGAGCCAAGCTGGAGCATGCCGCATTACATGTTTTCTGATCATCTGGACTGTTACGGTCAGAAAGACGAAAAATAGTTCCTCTCCATAGTCATGTCGGGGCCATGATGCACATTACTTTGCACTCAGCAGCTCTCCCCAGATCTCTGCTGATTGGGGTTGGGCAGATTCCTCTCCCACCTATCTTAAAAGCTCACAGTGTGTCTGCAACCGGACATCGGTCCCATAGCTGGTTTGAAGGCAACCATGGTGAAAATGGTAGCTGCTAAAAAGCTGGCCTGATAGCACAGCTGTGGATGCTGCAGGTACCACCACCACTGCAACTGTACCAAAGCAGCACTCGCCTGTGCAGCTCTTCCTCTGGAGAGATTCCAGCTGTGGGGTTGTGTGGAAACCTTTCACTGCCACTGGGTATGGGATGGACGTATCTCCTCTTCCCACTCGAATCCCTCCAGCACTACCCACATGGCAGTGGCTGAGGGGCAGGATGGCCTGGATGAACCCCAGTATACCCTCTTCACCCCAGCAGGATTTCTCCATTACCAGTTTATGTCATATTCTTGTTAAGACTGTGTATTTATTTGGGATCTTTTTCAATCTGTGCAGTTATTCCCTATCATCTCTTGGGGACCATCTTTCCCTCCTACGCTCAAGCTGAGCCATTCTCCTTCTGCTGCAAAAACAACCTCCTTTTTCTCCTCTTCTCCCTAAGCCCGGCTTGCTTTCCCCTCAACACACACACCTTTCCCCCAAAGCCCTGAAGCCCAACATTTGAGATGTTATGAACCTAGCTGCACATGGCAGTTATGAAGTCTTTAGACTTTTTCCCTGAGGAAAAAGCCTGGTCTACCTGCACTTAACAGCAGGAATCCCACTGATTCCAATGGACCTCAGATGCCATCCTTTCCTAGCACCCTAATCTCGGGGTTGCCAGCTTTTTCTGGGCACATGCTACTCACATCTGTGACGTTCACCACCCCAATCTGTGGTCTGAACAGGTCAATCTTGAAGGTCTTCTCCCAGTAAGTGATCAGCTGCAGGAGAGAGAAACAAAGCTCAGACAAAGATGTTTGCAATACCTCGTTGCGTTAATTCAGCCGGCTGGGCTGTGGTGTGGGGAGCATGCATTGATGAGTGCACAGGAGAGAAGAGAGGCTGAACACAAGCTTGGACCACAACACAAGGCAAAGGAAAGTGGCGGCTCTGGGGATGTCCCCAAGACACCACCTTCGTGGAAGGCAGACCCCAACGAGCAGCTCTCGTGGATCACTCGTATTCTGATTTCCCATCTTTCCCTGTCCCAAATTCCCTGGGCAATTCCTGTGCTCCTGCACACCCACCCACCCACTCCATCCACGAATTAAACCAAAAAAGGCAAGGAGCCCCTGCCACTCACCAGAGGAAAGTCATCGGGGTCAATCCAGACAATGCTCAGGTCAGGATTATCGGTGTTGTCCCTGGCAACCTGCTTCAGGATTTCCAGGAACTCAAAACCATCTGAAATGATATAATAACTGCTGCAGCCCTCTCCTGCAAACACGCAGGCACTTTTCGCTTGCGGGGTTTTCAACTTCCCTCACCCCCCTATGCACACAGGAGTTGTTTATAGTTCTCATTAAAATGCTGTCTCCCAGCTCTTTCTTCTGATAATAAAGCTTTTAATTTTGAGCATCCTCCCCGGGTTCTGAAACTAGTTACATATTAATTAAGTCTCATAATCCTTCCATGGAGTGGAAAAATGTCACTATTTTCTTGTGGTGAGGGAGGAACTGAGCCGCTGAGAGGCAGAAGCTTTTCGGCACACTGGTGATGCTGAGAAGCACTGATGCCACGGCTTTTCAGGAGCTGATGCCCACGGGTTTCTTGCATGCACATCACACACCCAGCCCTCAGCACTGGCACAGAGCCACACAGAAAGATGACCGCAGAGTTACGGAGCAAATCCTGGAGCTGGGGAGGAGACAATGATGTTTTTCTTCCCAGTCAGCCACCCATTTACATCCAGCGCCTGTACATTTGAATCCCAGGTAGCACACCTGCTAGCATAAACACCCAGAAGCATCCTGGCTCCCCATCCCTGCAGGCTGGGGTTCCCCATGCCAGCTGGGGTGCAGGGCTCCGCAATGCAAACAAAGCACATGAAACTACACCATCTCAAGTGATGGAGAGTCACACAAGGAAGAAAATGGCCTCCTACCTGGGTCATCTTCTTCGGCAAAGGCCACAATGTGGATTCCCTCCATGTCATCTTCCTGGAAACAACAAAACGATTACTGATGGGCCAGGGAGGGAGGATAGAGTCTGGGCAGTTGCTGGAGATGAGGAGCAGTGGGATGCCTTCAAATGAACAGGACCATTGCAAAGGGAGGCTTGCCTGGAGCCCCCATCAAGACACCAGAAATGGGAGCTGAGGTGAGGCTGAGTCGTGGAGGTATTAGGTACTGAAGCGAGTATTTTGGGCAGCGCTGCTGACACCCTGCAGCTGAAAATGAGGTGGATGCTATGATGGCAAAGACAGGGGAGTTTCTGATATTGTGAGGCAAAACCTTGCCTGCAGGGAAGGCCAAGGGCTCTCTAGCATGGCAATATGGGCTCACTCTCCACACCCCAGGCTACCTACCCTTGTAAATTTGCAGCTTCTAGGGGATGGTTTGCAGGGAAACAAATATCTGCCACCATGCTCCGATTGAAAATATGCTCCTTCGGGGCCAGCAAAGGAGGTTTCCTCACAACATGAGAGGCAAGGTGGCTCACTTGGACACCTTTTGGGAGGTTAAGGTCTCTGCTCTAGGTGAGAGTCTCTGTAAGCAGCAAGAGAAATGGAGTGGGAGGCTTGTTTCAGGGCTCCAATGAGTGGAGGACAGAAATGACAGCCTGGCGGACTGCTTTTCTCCATGAGGCACGTGAGTAATTGGTAGTGATATTGGCAAAGGCCAATAGATCTGCTGGCCATTTCATCATCTGCCTGCTATGAATGTCAACTCTGAATTATCCCACGGATCAGCTTCGCCTTCCTCACCCGCTGCCAGTCCCGGTTTCCATTTCAATTGGTTTTAATGCGAGAAAAAATTCCCATCTAAATGCTAATTTCTTTTCCCTTCTGAGCCCAGAGGTGACAAAGCCACCATCAAAAATTGAAAGGAAAAAAAACCCCTGAAAGATTAAGTGGAAAACATTATCTTTAAAAACAATAGTGGATGCTGAGCCTTTGCTGGCGTCTTCAGGGAATATGTTTTCACTGGGGCATTCTAGGCAGAATTGCTTGGGATTCAGACCACTTACAGCTAGCAAAATCTACACTGTTGCTTTTTCTCCATACTTGCCAGCAGTATTGTCAGACAGCAAAATAAAAAAAAAATATATGCAATATATAATTATATATATAGCTATATAGTATAGTTCTATTCTGGCCTCCAAGGCAGCAAACAGAACTGGAGTAACTCCAGTGAAGGCACTGGGGATGTTTGGCACTTGCATGAAGATCAGAATCCAGCCTGTTGTCTCCTGTAGGTACGAGTCCCCAGCTCGTAGCAGGGGCAAGCTCTGCATTCCCAGGCTGCTGGTAAAGTGAACATCGCACTGCTGACAATTCACACTTTTCCTGAGGTTGTTTTAGAATATGTTCACTATGAAAGCAAAACCACTTCATGTGACATTTGGGTCCCACTGAAGCCCCATGAAAAAGCTTCAAGGGACTTCAGCGGATCTAGGAAGCTATCTTCTACACAGAATCTGCATTTCAAAACAAAATTAAAAGCTATCGTGCCTAAGTGATTCATAACTCCCGGTTCTGTTTTATCACCTCTCGCCTTGTTGTATTAAAGACTCCCGAGGTTTTTGTTGCTTAGGAGTCCTGCAGCGTTTCATGTTACACAGTCAAGCAAGGAGGCAACTGCACGCTGTTCTAAATGTGCCAAGCTTTTTGGAGGAATGACTGCATCTTCCTTAGCGTCTGTAAAGCACCTGTTCAGCTTTGTTTTTCAGCATTCAGCTGGCACTTGAAGGTCCCCAACTGACTATTAACATCGTACTCATTTACGGCAAAGGGATAATTTGTCATACATGATTTCTCTTTCATTTTCACCATTCCCCTTTTCCCCCACACTTGCAGACCAGGAGAGTCCTCTGCATGTGGTCGGTGCCAAACTGTTGGTTAGTTCTTCAGAATCACTGGCTTGCAACTTACTCACACCATGAGAAGTGCAATCAATGCACAGTTTGCTCCGCAATCTATATAATTAGCTGAACTGCCTGCCCTCACTTGCATTTTGAATTGTATGACTGCTCTGGTACAATTTCCATGAGTCATCCACTCGGTACAACCTCCGCTGCTTGCCCAGCGAGCAGGCTGCTGAAGTCACCCCACCACTAGCACTGATGCCCGTTAGATAAGACAGAGCATCCTTGGGAAGCATACTCTCCATAGCTCTGTCACGGCAGCTGCAAAGGCTCAGCACCTGCCCAGCACTCTTGGTTAGCGTTCCCTCTTCTCTCTGTGGAGCCAACAGGACCCAGCTGGGCTGTCCATTGCTGCAGAGCAAAGCATTTGAGCACACCATTTCACTCAGGCACTAGGCATCATAGCCAAGACTTTCCCTTCTTCCCAGAGGAGGGAAAGAGGCTTTGCAAGGGAGGAAAGTTAATATTTTGCCCAGCGAGAGGCTTTTGAGCGGTGGTTTCTTGTTGGAAGCTTGCAAGGGATGCATGGCTTCCCACACGTGTGCTTACCCATGTCTCAAACATGTCCTCTGGGCGCAGCTTCCGCAAGGTGGCCCTGAAAGGAAGACAGAAATGCTCTCTGAGGACATGTCCAGCACCGTCACACATGCCGCTGCCAGCATCATGGAAAAAGTCACTGTGATACGTTTGATTGGTGGCTGGAGTCAGCACTGTTGGCCACCATGTTTTGAATGCAAGCATGGGGGGCACAGTAGGTCGACTTATGCTTTTTATTTATGGTGACGAAACCCTGCCCTTGCTCCCACTGGAGTCACTGCAGCCGCTATTTGTGCTTGGGAAGATGAGATGCCTCTCTGTGCTGGGATACACTGGTGAATTAGTCCCACACACGGCTGATTGTTCTGTCTGTGCTGAGAGCATGGTGACCCATTCACTTATGTGTTGCAGTCCCTGGGCTGGTCACACTCTTTTTTTCCTGTTGGTTTTTGTTCCTCTTTCCTCCTGGTTTTACCCCAGCATAATTCCACCACAAAAATCCTTCCAAACTCTGCTGAAGCAAAGAAGAGTAACCTCTGGCAAGAAAATTTAAACCATAAGACTGACCAAAGTAAATTTTAATGAGAAGGACCAAAAAAAAAAAAAGAATAGTAAATGTTTTCAGACACATCCATAGCAGGAAGCCTGTCAGAGAGGCTTGCAGGCTGAGAGGTGACTGTGGTGTTAAATCGACACCTACGCAACACAAGGCCGAAGCAGACAAGCACAAGTAACCCTTTGCACTTCCTTTGCCCAGAGAGGTGGTTGATGCCCCATCTCTAGAAACATTCAAGGCCAGGCTGGACAGGGTTCTGAGCAACCTGATCCAGTTGAAGACGTCCCTGCTCCTTGCAGGGGGATTGGACTACATGACCTTTAAAGGTTCCTTCCAACCCAAACCATTCTATGATTCTGTGACTCTGCTCACTTTGGCATCAGCTGTTCAGGGAGGCTTCCCCAGCAGAGCACGTCTCCCTGGCTGCCCAGCCCCAGGAGCTGTTGCAAAGAGAAGTGTTGGTCAATGAGGCCCTAGAACAGATCAGTAGAGGGAGTAGCAACATGTTGCCAGGATTGGGTGGCATCCGTGAGATGTGCAACCTGACGCTACCAGAGCAGGTTTGCCTTGCTACCAGAGCACTGGAAACAAGAAGCATTTTTCAGAGGTTCCTAACCTGAGGAGCTACAGATCTGGAAGGGTGGCTTCCTTGTGGGCACGATGCTACCAGAGAAAGGAGAGTTAACAGATATTTGAAGGAATGTGACATGTGATAGACAAGAGACACATGGCCTTTAATAGGAAAATCATGGCGATGGATCTGCTGGAGTTCTCAGAGCAAGTCAACAAGTGGATGAAGGTATGCTGGTCAATGCAGCAAACAGCCTTCAGAGGACCATTGGACAAGGTCCCTTACTAAAGGCTCTCAGAGAAACTAAGCTGCATTTAGATCAGAGGAGAGACCCTCCACTCCTGTGGAATAATGATAAGGTGAAGGGTTGAGATGAATGATCAGTTTTCACGACAGAGGGAATTAACCAGTTAAGACTCATTGCATATGCTTTGGCATGATCATATGCATAACATATTCTCACATAGTCTGAAAAAGATGGGAAATAAGAATACAGCAGCATTTGCTTATCATATCCAATTCTTCAGATGGCTAACACCAGGCCTGACTATCAGGGGTACAGCGGGATCTCCTGAGACTTGAGTGTCTGCATGATAGATAGACATATAGAAAGCAACGCACTTGCCGGAAAACAACTCTGATTATACAGGTGCAACGATGGGTTCTAAATTAGTTATAATTAATTACTGCCTCTCAGGAAAGGGCCCCGATGTCACAAATTGAGAAAACATCGGCTCCAAAGACAAAAGGGGATGACTAAAGAGTAAAACACATCACACTGCTACAGCAATGGACAACTACATTATGCACCTCCACAGTGAATATATTTGTGGTTCTGGTGATCTATTCACATAAATTATATGGGACAACTGAAAAAGGGACATGGAAACATGGCAGTGGTGAATGAAAGTCTGAAATGACCTCTGTTTGGTGGAGATTAAATAGATGAGAACTCTTTATCTTGTAAAAGAGGTGAAGGAATAGGATATTGACAGGGAGTCTAAAAAACTGGCAGGAGTAAAAAAAAAAATTGAAATAGGGAATGGCTAGTCATTGTTCTTCTTAACACAAAAGCCAGTAGGTGCACAGTGAAATTATTAGGTAAAGGGTAAAAACTGATCAAATGGGAATGCTCTTGATGCAATGCATAATTCACCCACTGAACTCATTACAATTGGATCCTTTCAGCATCAAAATAGAAATGAAGTAAAAAATAACTATAGAAATTGAAGAAATAGCCACTAAGCACAAGATCAGGCATACATTTTTTTGACCCAGCAAGTCTTCTCATTGCTTATTGTCAGAAACTGGAGATTTTATGCAGTGGCTTTCAAGATGCTTTCCCCAGCCGTTCTCTGGCACAGCTCTTGGATAAAGGAAATGCAGTGAGAGGATTTGATCATGCCCACATGTACTGACTGCTGCACAGTTACTTGAAATTTACTCTGGTTACTCCCCAATACTGGAGGGAGCAGGGTTAGTGAAGGGAGTAGAATTCAGCCCCATGTTGCTACACAACAATTGTAGAGAACCCTCGGCATTTTGCATGCAAAACAGCCACAGAGACCTCCTGCTGCAGGCAGAGGAACTACTGCATAGTTTATATTTGTTCAACCGAGAGCAAAATCTGGGCTGAGACCTCAGAGTCGTGGTGCCTGGCCACCATCCCCAACCAGATACCCTGTGCCACCTTGGAATAACAACCCCATAGTGCTGAACACCACCTTCCTGACCTGCTCAGGAGAGGATGAACTTTCCCACTAGCTGTGTATGGGCTCCTTCTGGGCACCTGCTTCAACTCCTGTCTCAGTGAAAGCTCAGCAAATCCCAATTCCTGTGTGGGGCTGGAGGAAGAGGTAGTGAAGCCTGCCTGGGCTTTTTTGGAAGGGCTGTTTGAAGCGTGCCAAAGAGCCTGGGTACTGCTGAGCGTTGGGAGCTTTCCCCAGTGATGTGATGGGTCTCCTTCTGGGGGATGGAGAGGTGGCAGCGGGGCGTTGCACTTCAACGAAGGGACAGCCCATGCCTGCCAGGTGGGGTGAAGTGACAAAGTCTGCAGTGAAAGGTACAGCATCTAGAAATATGTAAGACTTGGTGGGGGGGGGGGGTGTTCCACTAGAATTTTGGGCTGGTAGAGAGCTTGCCTTACTAGGCTAGCATTTAGCTGACTGTGTTTAATCAGCCTCCTGATGCTGCTGCTTGACAGAAAGAGATTGGGGAAAAAAAGGTGAGAAGAACTGAGGTCAGGAAGTCCAGGAGGTCTCAGTGACCTGTGAGTACATGGGAGATAGAGAACCCCTTTATATTTCAGAAAAAGCAGAGATCTGTTTCCAAGCCTGGATTCTGGAGACGATCTGTCTCCAAACCCTCTGTGTGTGAACAGAAACCTTCAGCTCAGCCTGACTTGAGGTCCCTCAACAGTACTGATGGCCTTGCTTTTCTTGAACTGTTGTATGGTCCCTTGAATGCCTGCTGGGAAATGCAGTTGCAGGAGTAGCAGACAGCCTGTGTGACTGTCCTGTGCTGTATTTTTGAGGGTTTAAAAATACAGCACCCCATAGGTAGTTGTGCCCTTATATTTAACCCTGTGCTTCTACATGGGATCAGCCTTTCCAGTCACTTTCAGACTTTGGTGGCCGAGTCCCTAAACAACTGTGAAATAACCCTGATCGCAAAAAGCATGGAGCATCTGCAGCTCCTGCTGAGTTGATCAATCACTGTAAGTGTTCAGCACCATTTCCAAATGAGGCTCAACACAGTGATAACAGCAGTGGCTTTCTCTCTGTACTGATGATCAGTAGGAGCCTTTTAGTCAGTCGTGGTCCTTGTAGCTTAGTCTGAGCTCAGAACCTGCCTACAGATGTATCTGACATGAGGAGAGTGATATATCAGTTAGTGAGACTGTTCTGGGGAAGGAGGAGACCGGATAGAATTTGGATTTGGCTTGAGAAGCCTTGGAGAAGAACATCTTCTGTACAGACCTATATTAAAAGCACGGGCAAGTAGGACAAGGTTTTCACTCTCCACTGCCTGCAAGCCTCTCTGCTCTTTGAGGGAGGACTAACCAGGGTGGAGGAGGAGGGAAGCTGTGTTGTAACAGCCCCATGGTGGTGGGCTCTGGTAGCGGCACAGATACTTGCACCTCTGGGAGCAGGAAAAGACAAACCAAAATCTCGAACCTGGTTCAGCAAATCGCCCAAAAGTGGTCATCATCCTAATTTTTACTGAGAGGGATGCCCTAGAGGGGCAAGCCTGTGATGACAGACACATTTGCCCACTTTCCTTGGCCAGGAGCATCCTGTACACTACATACCTTTTGTGCTCCTTCACAAATTCAACCAGCTCCTCTTCTGTATAAGGCTTATCGGGGATGTGAACAGGCTCCTCCATAAACGGTTCATAGAAGTCCACTTCATTCATCTTCAGCCCTAGCTTCTTGGCAACCTGTTGCAGTGCAGACAGTCAGAGGGTAGCAAGCCTGACGTGCCTCTTTGCCTACCCAGAGTCTCTACCGGTGGCAGAGCTGAGGTCAAGGTGCTGTCTCTCTTTTGGAGCGTGCACTCTTAGGGGTGGCAAAGAAAATAGTAATGGATCTTTCCTTGGTTAAAAAAAACCCACGGATGCCGTCTACACTACTGGTATCAAACACTGGGGAAAAGCAAGGCCAGAGTCAAGGTCCTGCAAACCCAATGGTGCTGGCTTCCAAAATCAGACCAGCACCTGCCTCCATGCTGCAGAAATGGCCTTTTTCATCTTGCGACAGGGCTGAATCCAAATGGGGACACTAATACAACAAATTACAGGAATGCTGAAAATGAGAAGCTGGAGCCAGATATTAAATCTGAGAATATCCTGAGCTTCTGGAAAACAGGTGGTGGAGTCTGTGAGCTCCCACGGGGAGGTCTGTGGATGCTTACCCCTTTGTCAAAGGTGGCAAAGAACTTGATGTATGGCTGGAAGTGTTCAGCAGCTTCTTCAAATGCCTTGTAATCTGGAAGGAGAAAAGCGGAATGAAGAAAAGATTTCACAGACAGCTGGCCACGCTCTGATCAGCACAGAAAGCCCTAGTGAAGAAAGAATATAAATTCTTGCAAAATACATCAGATGATGGCACTGTTTCTTCCACCCTTCCAGGGTTTACAAACAAGGACCATTTCACGTGGAGGGAACAGGACACGTGTAGCCCCACAGTTCTCAGGGAACCTACAGATCCCAGCATGCCACACAGCTGGGGCTGAAATCAGTGGCCTTGCAAAGCAGGACAAGGGGTTACAACTCCAGCCTGTTGATGAGGGTGTTTGCAGCTGCCCTCTTGCACAAGCAGTAGTTCAGCCTGGGAAATACACAGAGCTGCTGCTCCAGCATTAACGATTGCTGCCATTCCCTAAATATTCACCAGGCACGCTCAGGTGTGCTCCTCCCGCTGCAGGAAGAAGGTGCAGGCGTGAGGTACATTTTTACTGTTACTGGTATCAGGTCCTCAACTGGGGTCAAGAAGGATGCTCTCAGCCTGACGGGAGCACTTTATAGCAGATATTTCCCGCCTTTCTTCAAAATACTTATTACTGGACATCATTAGAGGCACAGCCCTGTCTGAGCTGTCCCACGGCCTGTTTGGGGTGGATGAAAAAGCTGAAGGGTGAATGGGCTGCTGCCATGCAGCAGATCTGGTGATACGTTGCTTGTTCAGGTACAAATATCTGTCTTTGTGAAAGGGAAGCCTCGCAAGTGTGGGGTGCATGCTGCCAGCACCGCCTGGAGAGCAGGGGGAGTGCTCAGTGCTGGCAGAGGAAACTGCTGGGGCTTGCCAGCAAGAGTCTCAGGTGAGGGTTTCTCCAGACTTCTGAAAGCTGATGGTTTTGCCTGGAATGATCCCCAAGTTGCACATCCCTCAGAGCACGGGACCAGCCTGTTCTCAGTCTTGGGGTTCAGTGAGGAGAAAGAGGTCAGTGCCTCTGCCGGGCTGCCCTGGAGTGTCCTGCTTAGTGCTGCTGTACGTTTGCCAAGTTAGAATTTCATGTGTGTCCTCTTCTTTCCCTTTCCCTCCCTCCCTCTTTCTTTGACCTTTTGGGCTCACTGCTCATAAGAGGGAGAGCTTTGCTCCTTTTTGGTGCTCACCCAGTGTAACTGTAAGCTCAGCTGATTTGGGGTGAGATAGACTTACTTTACTTCAGGAGCCCTGAGATTATCACCCTCTTCTCTTGCCAGCAGACGCCTTGCAGAAGGGTCACTGCTGTTGGAGTAGGAATGGGCTCATGCATAGCAACAGCAGAAACGTGCCTGCAACTGTACCTCCTCCTCCAGCAACTCTGGCACTGTCACAGCCTTCCATGTACCCCTAACACCCTTAAAGTTCATGCAGAAGAACCAATGCCCGGCCCCCCAGTGCCCCTGACCAGGATCCAAGCCCCGCAAGGAACATATCTTACGTTCAGAGTCTTCTCCTTTGAAGTAGCCGATGAGTTTGATTTCCTCGTCAATTTGGTCAAAGGCCTGAAGCTCCAGCTTGCTGTTTATGATCTCCACAGGGTCTTCTAGTAGCTGCCACGACAAATGCATTTGATAACGCGATTTGCAGCACCAAGCTATGCCTGGCAGTGTGTGCCACTAGCAGCCTAAGCAGGAAGAAAGAGGTCACCCAGTTTCTCTGCTGCTGGAAACCCAACTTAGTGCTCTCTACCCTAACGTGAGGAACTGAAAGATGCAGGTCACCTTCAGAGGGAGCCATTACTCAGGTTCACTGCATAGGTTGAAGCATCAAGAGGGAAGTTGAGAGAGGTCTGGGTAACCTAAATGGATGCTGAGGGACCTGCTGTAACGACAGATAATTGCTAGCAATTGCAGCTGGCTTTAGTGAGGCTGAGGAGAAGGAAGAGCGGTTGAAAGGGGCTGGTATAGGGAGTGTGAGCTTCTATGAATGATGGATATATTTATTTTCAAGTGTCATTTGCTGGAACAGGTCATTGCAAAAAATTTGCTTTTGGAAAACATTAAAACCAACATGCTAGAGGGTGGCCAAACAGTGTTTTGGAGCAGTGAAAAGTCTGGATGTGAATTTTCCTGGCTGATCCTCCTATGCAGAATGAATTAAACCCATGTTTTGGACCCAGACACATCCCAGTATCGATGAGGATGTTGGAAAACCTATTTGCTGCTTCAACCTGCCATTGATCCAGATTTCAATTTCTGTTTTCTTAACTAGCCACTGCTGGTGAAAAGATTCAGTGTGATTATTTTCCCCAGCAATACTGGTGTAAATCAGATGTGGTTTCACTAGGAAAAAAAAAAAAAGGAAGCAGGCCACTGTACAGCCTACAGAGGAGTAAAGAACCTCTGGGTTTGTTTTACTTTGAGGTCCGGCACCACTGATGTGCTTGTTTTTATTTCCCTGATTTGCTGGGTATTTTCTCTCTTGAGTGGAAAACACACAAACAGAAATCCTTGCTCTCTTCCTTTGTTCACAGAATGTGATTTTTCAGTAGCACATCACAAAGTGCCTTACTTTGCACCCCTTGCGAGTGATGCTCTGCCATCAGGCTGTGCCTCTGCTGTGTCCACAGCAGCGTATGCCATTCCCTGCTGCCATAATGGCCTGAGCCATGGGAAGCAGGGATTCCACTGCTGCTGGAGTTGCAGCAAAGCCCTCCCCTGCCTGTGGCCCTCCTGGGTGGGGCAGATGTCCATTTCTGTCCCTGAAGACACTTGAATGTGTTTTGGACACAATACCTCATGTACACAGCCACAGATGTTGCCGCAGGAGAGCTAAGGTCCTAGGGAGCTGTTTCTCTTCCCCAGCCATGCCTCTCCCCACCAGCACTCCTGCACTACAGGTGATGGTTTAGGCAACCTGCCACCCTGGGAAACAAACCCTGCCAGCCCTGCTGCTCCCCTTACCTCCCTTATCTGCATTATTGTACAGCTGCTCATAAAGGGAACCTCATTTCAGAGGAAAGTCAAACCACTGCAAAATGTTTTCACTACAAAGCAATGACCATGTTGGTGGGCTGTTGCCTCTCCTAGGAATAAAACGTAAAGAAAGAGAAGTGCAACATGAGGGAGCAAGTATCTCTTTTGCGTTTAGGCACAAAAGTGAGTACATAGTTGTGCCCATGCACAAAATTAGCCGAGAGTGCTAAGTCCTAGGGCCTTGGTCATCTCTAACTCATGGCAGTGCAATTTGGTATGTTCACTGAAGAGGCAGTAGTACACTACATTGTTTGTGCAGTTGTGTCTAGGAATGGGCAAATAGTTTGCAGCATATACCTTTTTCATTGAATTGAGCTCTTTTTAGTTGTTCTATGAGAATGCTACTTCTGGTTTTGTTATTTTTAAAAATAACTCTCTTAAAAAGAAAAAAAAGAAAGATTTTGCCAATAGCAAAGTGTTTGCACGCCAGCTTGCTAACTGAGGTGGGTGACTAGCAGTTAGTTATCTGGGGTTGTTGCTTGCTTCCAATCAAATACTCCATAAACAGGAGAGACAGCAGAACACCTTTAAGATATAAATGGTTAGTGGCATATAATGAGACCAGCTTTCCTAGGAACTCATGGTTAAACAAGTATTTGGGAAGCTGGCAAATGTCACATCTACCAGTGTGTAGCAAACAGGAATGGAATTTCAAATAAAGATAAACCCCTGTGTTTTACCAAAGTGACTATTTGCAAGGTCTTCTCTGAGAGGCTTTATCTAGCTCAGAGCTTATCTGTGCTTACATCCAAGAGGAATTCCACCAAGACATCCGTGGCCAGTTCCCCATCAAATTCAATCAACCGCTCCTCCTTAAAGACATAGAGACTTCCCTCTTCAACCAAGCCTGAAAGAGGGAGACAGGAAACATAATGTGGTCAAGACGTCACTAAAAGCATTTTTACTACAGAGTATCTTGCTTGTTACTCTAGTAATGCCCCTTGGGAAAACACAATTTCCAATTTGCTGTATTGGCTCGGTTAGAAACAACCTGAGCAATCTCCTGACTGATGTTTAATGGCATGAGGGACAGAGCTCAGCCAGAACTCATGCTAGCTTCTTCCCAAACGTTGAACTTTTTGTTCAGGTCACAGTTTGGCCTCAGTTGGAAAAATTCTGTCCCAGGCACTTGTTTTAGCTTGGCTATCTTTCTTGCAGTAAATAATACTGGGCTCTAAGTGACATCTCAAGTTTTAATAACCTGTCACTAGACGGAAAATGGATTTTGACGTGGGTTGTGCTCTCTGCCCGGAGAAGGCTGAACTATGTGAACATACACAGTGACCTGAAAGCCAAAGAGAGCTTCAAACTCTCCGTGGTTTAGCTACCCTTGGCAAAAGCGTTAGAAACCTATGGTAGAGATGTTGCAGATGGCAGGCTGGCAAACTTGAATGGTATATCACTGGGCTGAGGACTGGGTGACATGGCATCTTGGTGGAGGCTCCAAAATCAGCAGCACTGAGCTCCCGCAATGCATGATGGTAGGGTACCATGGGTGAAGGTGGGTGGTAGTTTGTTCCTTCCTGGAGAGACAGAAGCTCTCAGCTTCAGTTTAGCGTCCACCACCACACACAGCCTCTAATTTAGGAAAGAAAATTACAGCCCGATATACAGTCTGATATGCTTAAACAGTCTCTGACCTTAAGCCTAGCAATATATTTGTGTTCTGATGTGTTTATGTGCCGTAGTATTTCCATATTGCTTTGTGGGTAAAATATGAAGAGATTGCCAGCTGCTGGAAGGCAGATGTTTCCAGGGATGATCAATGCAGCACCCTTCCTTTCACCTTTACAGCAGTTTTCTTCTGCTCCAGGGAGCAAGTCAGAAGGGTTGGCACCTGGCTGCCAAACCATTGCAAGGCTGAGGGTCACTCTGCCATGGGGCTGGTGACATGTGGGGACCTATGTGATGTCCCTGTAGGTTTTGGTTCTGCGCTGCTGTGTCAGACCTGTCTCCACGCAGGAAGAGCATGGAGTTACTCCTTTCATCCTCACCCTCCACCCGGATCCTCCCCCTGTTGGGGTGGGCAGGTGGGTGGTCAGAGTGCAATTGCCAAAATCACCCTCCCCATCCCAATGACAAGGATTTGGCTGTCCTCTATGAGGCTGGCTGTTGGACATCACTCCAACACCCTCTCCAAGCTATTCCAGATACAGGACTCACCTAGCTTTTTAGCAAGTTTGGCATCCTTCTTGGAGTCCACCATCCCAAAGCCGATGCTCCTGGGCTCCAGGACTTGAGCTGCCAGCTGTGGGAGGAACCAGAGAGCCCAACTTTAGAGGCATTAACTCCACAGGGTAGACAAAGGGCATCATGCCCTGCTAGCATGGCACGACAGACACAAGTGACCCATATTCTGCTTTCAGACAACACCAATGGGTGGGATGTGTCACATGCTGCCTCCCCGCTGAGATAACGCTGCCCAGAGGTCACAAGGGTTGGGTTTCTTCCCACTGTGTCGTAGCACTGAGTTTGCTGGTGATACCATGTCCTGTCAACTGCTGTTTGACACTCAGGCATCAGGGGAGGGCTCCCGACAGAATCAGGAACACCAAAGCAATGGGCATAGCTGGAAGAAAGACCTATGCCACTCACACAAAGCAAAAGCTGTCTCCTCTGTTGTGCCTTGGTGGCCTCCTGCAAGGGAGCATGACGTGGGCACCATGGATATTTTAACTCTGGAAGTGCTTGGTGCCAGGCAGCAGTGGCTGCAAATCGGAGAGGATGCAGGGCACAGCAGCGTGTTTCCTCCATATCTATGATGGGGTGGCCAAAGCAGGCACTCAGTAAAATAAAGCAGACCCCTGGCCTTGCAAAAGCAGTCCCTTCTCCTAGGAAATGCTTTACATCACATTTCCTGTCCAGGCTCCAGTCAGCCCCCAGTTCCTGGTCCCGTCTTTTTCCTAACAAAACGAGTCTAATCTCAGCCGTGCTGGCATTTGCTTTGGAAACCACTGCCCCCCGTTCCCACCATTTTTGATGAAGGGGCCTCTTGAAGATATCGAGTTCCTGCCTGTTTTGTGAAAATAGATATGTGAGGAAAGGAGAGACGCTCTGCAAGTACCCTGTGGTGGGAGCGGCCCCGAGTGAGACCCTGTGAATTCCATATGGGCTCCACAGAGACGCAGTGACCCTAGGAAATGAGCCCCCTTGCTCACCCGATGACTGACTTAGCCTCACCACAAGCATGCCAGAGACCCTACAAGGCCATAATGATGCTCTGAGACCACTAAGCAGCTGTAAGAGCCTCCTCCTCCTCCTGCCTCTCCCTCCCTGCTCCATGTATGCTGCCTTTGATGCTGAGGGTCTTCTTGCTCTCCCCCCTCCCAGCCCTGCTGGATCGGGGGATGATAGGGATGAGGGGTCAGGGGCCACAGGGACAGGAATGTCCCTATTAGGGCACAGCTGCCTGCTCTCAGTGACGGAAGGCTGGAGGGGGGCAGAAGAAAAGCCTTGGCTGGAGAGATGGAGGGCTGATTTATGAGGAACACTCTCCCCAAGGACCCATTTTGGCACACTCCCCCAGTCTCAAAGCTGGTTTGAATGTCACCCAGCGGCGCTGCCCCCACGGCCGCCTGGCCCCTTGGCTCCCCCGCTATAAATAGCCTATGCCTGTGCCCAGCCACTGCGAAAGCAAGCAGCAGTTAAAGGCATCAGGGAGCAAAAGTGGTGGGGCAGCCCCCTCACCCGTGCACTGGGGCATCATAGGGCCAGCCAGCTCCCTATACTGGCAGCATTCTGCCCTTCCCCGAAATCCTGGGGATGAGGGCAGGCACCCTGCTGATTAGGGCTCAGGGACCTTGCTTGGGTGAAGGGGAGTGATGGAGAAGATGGTTGCCTTCTCCCTTCCGCCAAAAATGTATCTCCAGGCCTGTCCTGAAGCCTTCCATAAGGACATATTCTCCACCAGCCATCACAGCATCACCGCAACCTTGATTGCCCTGCGGCTACCTGGCCTGTTGCCACCATGTCAGGCAAAAGGAGTGCTTGTGTTACGCAGGAAACAGGTGGTCTCACTGCTCTTTCCTTGCTTTCTGCCAGTGCTTCAAAATAAAGGCGAGACTGCATGTTCAGGCCTTGTGCTTACAAGGGATAGTGCCTGAACTGGGCAGAGCACTGGTCTGTGTTTGCACATCCATTGGTAAGGCATCTGAGCACTGGTCTGGCATTTCATCTCCTGGCTCAGGCCATGGCTGTCCAAGTTAGAGTGCCTGAGAGCAGCTGGTACCCAATAATGCAGGGAGAGATGGACACCTCTTGAGAGCTCCCCAGACATCTGCAATGCCTAGGTTGTGGGAGTTGTTTTCTGTTCCCCATCATGGGGACCTGCCTTTACTGGACAAAGGGATGGAGCCTGTCAGATCATCAGCTTTCGGAGACATTGTCAGCATGTTCCCATTTGTTGGCAATTGTGTAGACCAGTAAGAGGTTCCTCAGAGTCAATGCTTGAGGTTCTGCCTGGACTGTGACCAGAGGTAGAATGTGGAAAGCCCAAGGGAAGATGACTGTTCAGTCATCTGCTTACTTACAGCTATGTTAGCCACGTGCCAGATAAAGTCAAGGCAGTCTAAGCTCAATGATTCTTGACTCTCACACACAGTAGATCGTTAGGGTTTTTTGAGAGTGTTTGAAAAGGCTCAGAAATGTGCAGGAAAGCTGCAACGCCTGCTACAGACAAGTAGTTGGGTGTAAGCAAGAGTGTTTGCAAGAGAGGAGGCATTCATCAGGAGTAACGTATGTCAGCATGCAGCATATGCAAGGTAGCTCTTTGGGTGCAGCCATGTAACCATGAGCATGGGAGCTTGCTGGGAAAGAGTAAACATGTCAAGAAAATGTGGGTGATGGGATGAAAGCCTCTTTGTGTGAGACTGTGGGACTGTGCATTTCATTAGGGCTTGGGAGGCAAAAAAGGTCACAGTAATGCTGGAGGAGTGCCTGACGGTGTGGCAGGGCTTGTGTGGCTGTCTAGTGGAACTTTCTTTCGGAGGTGGATACAAGTGTTTGGAGGTGTTCCTCTGAAGAGGCTCATCCCAAGAGAAGACATGCAGCAGTGTGTGTGTGTGTATGGGAGACTGCAGCCTGTGCACGCACCTGCAGGGACGGAGCTGAGACCTAAGCAGGCAGCCTGCCTCCTTTGCTGGGACGTCCACGCTAAGGAGATAAA
Source organism: Tetrax tetrax (assembly GCA_009806455.1). Taxonomy (NCBI): domain Eukaryota; kingdom Metazoa; phylum Chordata; class Aves; order Otidiformes; family Otididae; genus Tetrax; species Tetrax tetrax. The sequence goes on from WHYT01017304.1 coordinate 852,523, forward strand.
GAGGTGAGCAGTACAGCCTGTGCCCATCCACAGATCTCTGGGGTCTTGCCCCAGAGAAATCTTTATGCAACATGAGACTCTTGCCACTGTGTCAGCGCCTGGAGGCAGGAGACCTTTGCAGGGTGCCAATACCTGTGGTGGCTTTTCAAGTGCAAGTCATACAAGGGCTGGACATTGCTCCTGCCCTTGCTTTCCCTGCTTTCCAGAGCAGCAGGTGAGTCTGACTACTGCTTGGGTGAGGACGTTTTCTGACACCTACATTTGAACCGCATAAGGCAGCAAAATATAGAGTACACCAGAGGCACAGCAGCTTGGCTAGCTGCTCCCTGCTCATTACAGTATTAAGCATTTATATATCCCCTTACAGTATTTTTTTGATTCCATAATGCTAGTGGGATTTGAATGCAGATAATGTTTCTAATCTCGACAATCCTCTTGGCTCAGGACCTTGGGACAGAGGCGGTTGTAACGTAAGAACACAGTCTCTCCTCCTCCCCCTCCTCCTCCTCCTCCCTTTAAATTTGTATTGCTTGAAGTCTTGGCCAGCCAGAGTCCTTGCCTTTGTGTCAGCCTCTATTGCGAGTAACTTAGCTTCAACAGCTGCATGGGGAGGTGGAGGGGAGAAACTGCCCTGGAAGACCTGGACCTAACTGGTCACGAAGTCCCTGAGGTACAGCAGGAGCTTTGGGCAGGCAGAGCTGGCTGAGAGCGTGAGCTTGTAGCTTGTAAGCTCGTGTCACATGCACATTTTTCAGCGTTCCTCTCATGTGCATGAAGCCTTTGCAATGCACACTTTCTAGCCGCGGGATCATAAGCTGTGTTCTGTGCAGCCTTAGGAAAAGAAGATGTGAGTTTGGGAGCACTCCTCCTTTCTCCCACTTCCCTCAAGTCATAGCCTTGAATTGGGTCAGTGTGAGGGACTGCATGGCCCCCTGGGATGTGTGAGAGGTGCCAGCCCAAAGCGAAGCTTGAGTACCACCAAGTAAGCAAGCAGCACCTCATCTTGGATGGTGAGAGCAGCTACAGGCAATCTGAATAATGGGGAGCAAAAGAAAACAACTCCCTGCCAGAACATCTCAGCTTCACAGCTTTATCTATCTATCTGAACCTAGATGTGACTCTGGGAAGCTTTCAGGAGATTTAAGAAGTCCCACAGGATCATTCTGAAATCCTAGGTTATAGAGCAGCAGAAGTGTCACCAGCTGCCCGACCATACTCCTATTCCAGATGTAGACAACACTGATTGTTCCAAACCTTACATTTGGTGTCAGTTTTGCTGCTAAACAGCAGACAAAATCCAGCAGAGAAGGTTACAAATGGGAATGGGACAGGTGAGTGTCTCAGCACAGTTAATTTTCTTTGTGAGGTGACATTATGGCTTTCTGGCCTGGATTTTCTTCCCACTTCTCCAGCGCCTGCCTGGAGCTCCCACAGAGAACACGGCTCATCTTCCCCAGCAGCTCAGGCTGCAAGGCAGTGTGCTGGGAACATTTGGGTCTCTGTCAGAGCTGTCATCAGTAAACTTCTCTTAAGTATGAGGAGCTTTCTCTTTTCCTAGCTGGCAGTGGTAGAAGAATAAAACTCAAGCAATGCAAGGAGGAGAGCAACAGGAGATGATGAGGGAATGTCCCTCAAGCAATGTTGCCTTCTTTTCTTTACCGTTTCTCTGCTACTCTCTTTGAAGTTCCAGTTTATGTTGATGGACAGAACCTGGTTGATAAAATGATGATGATTTTACATCCCCCAAAATTAGGTTTTTATTTTCAGAAACAGCAGCAGGAGATGACAAAAGTCTAGGGTATTTCCCCAAAAGCTTTGAATCCTTATGCAGGACTCATGCCTTCGTGCTACGGTTGACTTCTCTGTTGTTGAGCTGGTAAGCAGTTTCTTGGAGAGCAGAGGGGGTTCTCTCTCCTTCTTAATGCTGTGCTTTAGCATCCCTTTGCATACCCCACTAGTAACATTTCAGGTTCTTGCATAACTCAGACTGGTGAACCAGGGGTCCTGAAGCATCATGATGGCCAAAGGGAAGAGGCAGAAGCCTGCTGAGCAGCTGCCACTAGAGAAGCCATCCTGCTGGCAGCATGGACCCAGGGAGAATGCATTGGTCCCACCTTCCTGCCCTTTTCTACCACCTGAGCTGCCCGGAGAGGTTGTTTATTGCTGAACCTGCCCTCCCACGGGTTCGCTGCTCCTCGGACTAAAAGGCAAGTCCCCAAATATGGAACACCCAAAGGTCACTCCCGCGGAGGTGGCTTTCGCAGGTAATGCTCCAAGAACGCCGCCTCAGGGCTTTAATTGCCCCGCAGCCGCTCAGCCCAGTTAGACATACGATGTGCTCTTTGGCTGCCTCCCTAAAGGTTTCGCATAGTTAGGGCTGTATTTTTATCCGCTCCGGGCATCCCTAATTTTAGCGAGCTGTAAGCCAAAGTGCAGCCTCCCCAGCCGTGAACTGACTGGGGCTGATGCCCGTGCCACCGAGCACCCACGGGTGCAGGGGCCACCTGCCACTGCTCCCAGCCAGTCCTCACTGGCCCCGCATCACAAATGTTTTGCCAACTCAGCTGGGCAGCTTGCATGCCGAGGACGGCCCAGGACACGCATGTGTGTGTGCATGCATGTGGTGACCCAGGCTGTGGGGTCTGGGACGGTGCCCGGGGGCCACCCTGCCAAACTGCCTTTCGACAAAACGGAGATGGGGGGCGCAATCTGGGGGCTGTCCTCGACAAAAGTGAGGCTGCTGCTGCCCTGTTGTCTTTCCAGCCTCAGGGAGGCTGCTTTGAAACTGAAGCCTGGGTGCTGCCGTGAAGCCCATGCAGTGCACAAGCTGGCTCCTTTCAGTAGGTGCCAGAGGAGTGAAGCATGCTTGATATTCATCCCGTTCACCTCTGCAGACCATTGCCCACATCATTCCTACGCCTCCATCTCCCTGGAAGCCAGATTCCTCAAGTTTCTGAGCAAGTGGGTGTGAGCCAGCACCTCTGAAACCCCGGAGAGCCCGGGATGCTGCAGGCAGGAGTTGGGAGCTCCCACCCTGCATCTGGGGGAAGGATCAGCGAGGTGGGACCCTGAGGGAATGGACGGATCCTTCGGACAAGAAAGGCCTTTTACCCAAGGAGTGAGGAGGGAGAAAGAAGAACTGAAGAAAGATTTAAAAATACATAGCCCATTTTGCACAGGGTTCAAGGTGTCAGAGTCTGCTAGCTGACAGCAATCTGTTTCCTGCCAGGGCCAGAGAGGGTTCCCAGAAAAAGGACGTATCATGTATGGCAGCTGGCCTTCGCCAAAGCTGTACTGGGAGCACGCAGGAATGAGCACCATCAGCACTGCTGAGGAGGGAGCGTTGGCTGTCCCAGGACACTGGGGAGGGGAGGAGTGAATGCCTATCCACGGCCTCCGTGGGGAATTGAGTTCTTCGCTGCTTGCTCCATTTCCTCTGGCACGGTTTTGTCTCATGTATGTAGGTAAATCCCAATGTGCAAAGGAGAAAAAAAAAAAACAACAAAAGGAGAACGTGGACTTTGCTAAGTCACTTCTTTCCGAGGTCTAGGATTCCCTGCCTGAGTGCCTTTTATGTAGGGGCAAAAGGACATCTTTGGTCATCAAACCTGGGACCGTGTCATTCAATCTCTGTCACCAACTGGTCAATGTCCATTTAAAACTCGTTGGGCTGTTCTCCCCTTCTTGTCTTCCTCCTCTGGTGATTAGGGACTTCCTAGTTTCCAGACTTGGTTTATTCATAGCCCATTTGTCCTTAGGCTTTGTGCTTAAATAGCTCTTCTCCCTCTCGGGTGTTTAAAGAGAATTATCATATCCCCTTTCCATTCTTCCCACAAATGAAGCTGAGGCATGAAGGAAGGGCAGTCACATGCTTTGATTAGTTTGGTTTTAAATGAAGGGCACTGGCAGACCAAGCTCTGGAGTAAGGTCACGGTGGGCGAGTACAGCATGACCAACCATACTTGATCTGCCTTGCAGAGCAACAGCTGCCCCAGCCCGCGGGCAGGCTCCTGAGAAATGTCAAGGTACGAGGCGGCAAACATAAAATGATGACTATAAACATCACACATGTCCACTGAGTAGGCGAGTGTGAGCTCAAACTAGTCTTTTTGAGGCCACTTCCACTCAGGATGGGGCAAAAAGTACCTCGTTATACAAGAGTGAGACCCTGCCTCCCAGGATCCAGACCTACAGGAAGGCATGGGAAAACCTCACTGGCACTTTTTGGGGGAAATTACTAGTGTGACAGGATGGCTGTGAGCTAAGAGAATGGGCTTTTCAGTGTTTTTCCTGAATTGCATTTCTGAAGGGAGGAGTGACACAGAAGGAGTCTCCATGCGACTTAAGGTCTTGCTTGGCACCTGCAAAGGTTGTCTGCTTTCCAGCTGGACAGTGAGAAGAGCTCCTGGCTCCAGGGCCAAGGAAGCCTGCAAAGCCCAAGCAGGCCTGGCCTTGCACTGTGTCAGCAAGCAAACCCAAGCTCACAGGGGTCTGCCATGTCTCCAGGGGACATTTGCATAAAAGTTGGGTCTCTGGATGAAACCAGCTTGATTTTCTTTAGATATAAGGAAAATGTCATTAGACATCAGGAAAAAAAATTTTTAGAATGAGGGTGGTGGAACACTGGAACAGGTTGCCCAGAGAGGTGGTGGATGCCCCATCTCTGGAAACATTCAAGGCCAGGTTGGATGTGGCTTTGAGCAACCTGATCTGGTTGAAGATGTCCCTGCTTCTTGCGGGGGGGTTGAATTAGATGACCTTTAAAGGTTCCTTCCAACCCAAACTATTCTATGATTCTTTAGATCCCAGGAAAATAGCTGATCTCTGCTCTGAGATGCTATCGGTACCCTCCTCTCCATTCATACTTCAGCAGCCATGAAAGGTGCCTTTCAAAGACCAGTATGGCACTGAAAGTGGGGTCTTACGCTAGATGCAGCTCGTGCAGCCAGTCCAAACTCACTGCTGGGAACTGACAGAGGGACTTCAAAGAATCTGGGCAATAGCAGTTAAAGCAGTCTTGGAGATTGTTTCTGCCACTGTTATACAGAAAGACTGAAATCACATACTTGTCCCTGGATGCCAATGGGCCCATCTGTGAAACAGGGAGCTCTCTGTAAATTGGTTTTGTGACTGGTATGTCACTGAGTGAAATCCTTCTAGGTGTTACTGCTAAAACATCAGTGCTCTTTCTCCACTGGCTGTTGATGAATTGAGACCTTACTTACATGGTCTCATAGAGCAAAGCCACCAGTGCACACTTTTTCCTTTTCTCTCCCTTCCTTCATTATTTTTACATTAACTTATCTGTAGCGGAAGGCATTGCTGTAGTAGTCATGGAAACCAAACCATCTCTTTTATTACAGATATGTGCAAGGCACTTGCACTGTAGGATTCTGCACGCACCTTCTACACACCAGGTGTACCTTGTCTCTCATCCTGAGAACTTTACAGTTTCTGTGGCACTCAATGAACGTGATTTGTATAACACGTCTACCCAGCCCAGGAAATTGCGTTGAGGCACAGTCTGATGGACATGCCCATTTTCAAAGAAAAAGGCTGAAATCTGAGTCTGTGAAACAAACTAGGAAGGGTTCTTAAAGAAAGGGCCTGCGTTGATATTTATACTCTACCTTGAGACAGGGATAAACTAGAATCTGATCTACTGGTTCCTATGAAATTCTGGAATAAACTACACCGACCTAAACTTGTAAACCTTTTTTCTGTGTTGCATCAGAAGAAGAGAAGGCCTTTTTGCTACATATTACATAGCTTTGAACTCTCAAGGAAAAGATATTTCATGTGGGTTGAACTACCCCAAAACTAGCTGATCTTGTACCAGTTTTCCATCCAGAGCTGGAAGATGCAGTAGTTTCAACACTGGAAAATAAATCCTTGCTCTCAAGTCAACTGGGAGGAGCTAGACCTTACACCCAGTTTAACCTTGGCCTTTTACTGGATTCAAAATCTGTCTTTCTTTCTAACAGCACAGGTGTGGTTGGGCACTGGAAGGGAGATATCATGCAATGTGTTCTCATGGACTCATGCCACCAGGTTTGTAGACATTTTAGCTTATGTTACAGAATTGACCAAATATGATAAGGTGTTTCACTTTGTTTTCACATTATAACTAGAGACCAGGTTGATCCTTAGAGCTGGTCTGGAAAAGGGCGCACCATATCCCTCTTCTCTTTCCTCCAATCAGACTGGTTTGTGCTAGGGCAGTTCCTCACGAATTTTCAGCCCAGGGACACGGTTGTATTGAAGGGCCTAAAATATCTGGGCTTGACAAACCTCTTTTTTTTTTTTTAAAGAATATTACACATGCACACAGATGAAAAGGGAAGAATGCCAGGGCAGCCAGGACTAAGTGTGTTTCAGCAGCTGAAGGGTAATGGAGACGATGGTCTGCATTGCAGGCAGCCTGCTATGGTAGTGAGACATCCTCAAGTTGCTGGAGAGAGCTTCTCAAGTGCAAAAGGAAAGCCCCTAACTCCACTGCTCATTATTCTTGTTACATGATTCCTAGAGACACAGGCTGGCCCACTGGAAGGCAAAACTATCTCAATATTTAGGAGATTCAGAGAGAAGAAGAAGAGGGAAGGTCTGAGAACTGGTGGTATAAGACAGGACAAAATATGGTAGGGGAGCTACAGACAAGAAGAAAACCAGAATAGACATTTATCAGCTTTACTGCTTTGGTCATTTCCTCTTTTGCCTCTTCCTTATTAAAGCTGAGACCTTTTAGGACAAGTAGATTTTTTTTCTAACTTGCCTGTTAAATACTTATTATGAAGCCCTGTGTCTGGCTTTCATTTGCTTCTCCACTGTACTCACCTCACCGGGTGCTCAGGGCTCTTGTAAATATTGCCACAGAGTAGAAGCAGCTACTGTCAGCTGTGGGACTGCCTGGTTCACCCTCTGCCACAGCCCCATATGGAGGCTTTTCCCCACTCCAGCTGCAGGTGCTTTTCAGTGGCCCATGGTGCAGAGGGGAGTCATAGGAGAAAGACAAGCGAAGGAGAAGAGCCTGTTAACCTGAGCTGGGAAGCAGCCTGTGCTCATGCTATCTCATGCTAGGTTGTCTTACTACAGTACTTCCCCAACCCTTTTCTACCCTAGCCAGAAAGCAGTAGGCAGCTGCATCTCCAAACACTGCTTTGATTATTTTCCTGACAGACTAACCCAACAGCCCCCAGCTGAGGGCCTGTCCCTGCCATCCTTGGAGCTGTTGCCATGCACAAAGGATGGTGCAAAGAAGCTCGGTTGTCCCCAGACCCGGTTCCCACTGGGTAGCACCCAGCAGGAACTGTCAGGACTGCTTCGTGATGGTCTTCAGTCTCGTTCCCTTTCTAAACTGGAAAGGAACCCTGGGCTGCATGGCAATCTGGTGACAGTTCCCAGTACGCCTGGCTGTGGGGAACTGAAGACCCCATGTGCTGTTTTACTGTCATATCAGCTTTATGATGGCATCCCTTCTCTGGTGATAGCTGGTGTGCTTTGACAGTGTCAGTCAGTCCTGCATGCTGGGCTTTTGTCCTGGGAAGGAAATTTTTCCTATCATATCACTTTCTCCTCAAGTCTGCTGTTTGCAATTACAGTTTGGTGAAGCCCTTAAATATGTACTTAACTTTACCCATGTGCTGTCAGGTTTTCAGTTCAATTTCCTAAGGATATGAGACCCAAGTGATTCTCTTCTCTCTCCCCCCAGGTCTGCCTGTCAGCTGCTTCCTCTAACAATTTTTCTAGCTATTGGCCTTTTCCAGACAAATTTTCCAGAGGTGGAAGTTTCGTGAAGAGCAAGGACTTGAAAGGGAAGAGACCGAAGTGCTCCGAAAGAATGAAATGTCACTGCATGAGCTCAATCCCTATTAGACACCAGAGGACCCAGGTAAGAGAGAGACATGCAGGAAGGCTCATGGGAGAAGCCCCAGTCAGAGCTTGTCACCGACCATGAGATACATATTTCAAGGAAACCATGCTTGTGATCATGGCACAATATATTTCTTATATATATATATAGCCTTGCCTTTGTTAGGCTCTTTGCAAATGGGGATTTTTTCCACGTGCTGAAGCCTAAACTGATGGCTGGATGAGGAGTCAAGAAGGAAACGGTTGGCACTGCTGGGACTTCTGCTTGCTTCAGCAACATGCTGTGCCATCTACTACCTGGGCACATGTGGGAGTTTCTCTAGCAGATTTGCAGAAACTTGGGCATTGGATCTCTCTTGTTCTTTTCTTCGTATCTAAGATATTGCTTCAGGTCTTTGTTCTATTATAAATTTCTTAGAAAGTACATGTGGAAGAAACAGAAAGGGTAGACTACTTGGTTTTTTACTGGACTTAACATCTATTAAGCTCATTCCCTCCCATGTGCACACGCATGCATGTTCATCAGGCAATAGGACATAACAACACTTAACCACCTGGCTCACCTGGCTGTGTTTCAGATTAAGGCTCTCTATTATTCCTAATGACAGGGATCAGTGCCATTTTATGGGTGGGAGGCTAAGGACATAACATTTCCCAGGCTGTGGAAGCAGCACATCTTGTTGTAAATCAGTAGGTAAATTCTCAGTAAGTACAGTAAGATGGAAACACGTGAGATGCTCCAGAAAGGCATCTTATCATGGGCAGCACCCTACACTGGGAACCCCCCAAGCTGGCAGGCAGGGAACAGCAAAGGTTGGCGTGTTCACCTCTTAGACACCTTATTTTAGGCGTAAAGGACCTTCAGCACTCAGAGCCCTGAACTCTCTACTGAAATTAGATACATAAAGCCTTCCTCAGTGAACTTTTCCCAGGTTTGGCTGGAAGGAGAGGCCCCATCCCTGCTCCTGTGCCTACCCAGCATGTCACTACTCCGAGTACGCGCCCAAATTACAGGAGAGCTGGGTTCAGCTGCTAACTGCCTCCAGGGACACCCATCCCAGGCAGTTCATCTCCAGGGTGAATGGCTCCACACCTCAGCCACAGAGCTACTGCAGACATTTCTGTCCCTCTCCCTGTCCTGGTGAACATGTGGTGAAGTCCCATAGCTGGATGAGCTCTGGCAGGGGAGATTGAGAGTGACCCCCATGGCACAACGCGTTATGGTTTGAGGCAAGGGAGGTGAATGCTGTCACAAGAGGGAGCAGATTGCAACCTGGCTTGCCCACTCCTTTCATGAGTGCTCATGTGGTTGAGTTAGTACAGAAATTGGGAGCACTAGCACCTTGCTGGGCTGTGTCCTATGCAGGATAAGACACATCCAATCTTCTCTGTTGCCTTCTGAAACCCTGTCCCTGTCTGATTCCCTCGAGTGACAGAGGCAAAGGAGTGCTCAGTCTGCAGATTGCTCTTCTGCTTGGCCTGTCAGATTGCTGCTGCTGCAGTTCTCAGTCCAGGGGGGAGGACTGTGAAACTTTGAGACATGCACTGAATCAGCATTGCAAGTGCTTGGGAAACTTTGAGGTCAAAGCCACAAGTGCTAGTTGCTGCGCGGCACGCTTAGCCGGTAGCTGAGCATTAGTGGACAGGAGCACTACAATTATGTAAAGTCTGTTGCGGATCTAATCCTCAATCTCTTGCCCAAGGTCACATAAGAAGTCCATGGCAGAGAGAAAACTGGAAACCAAATCACTGAAGTCCTAAGCTAACGCACTCGCTGCTGAATCAAACCCTGCAAAATAAAAGTTTTGAGCCAGATTGTATTGTAGCCATCGCACCCTTGATACGGCTGGTTGTCAACATGGGTGTAGGTGTCATGGGGATAAAACTGATAGTACAAAACAGATATCTGCTTCTGTCAGATTTCTATAAATATATATTCAGAAACTGCTTGCCATTGATTGAGCATGAAATAGCTATCCTATTAAATAACAATGCAATTATACTACCAACCACAAACATTTCAACTGGAGTTCTGGAGTTATTTTTGCCTTTCTTTGCCAAATATATTTTATTGCTCACCTGGAGCAATTAACTGTTCCCTGACAAGTGAGTAAAATCTGGTTAGTTTTTTAATCTTTCTTGTTATCAGGCTTGCTGAGGAGGTCAGCAGACTTTGAACTTGACATTGGACTTTTTCACGTCCTAGCCCTCAGCAAGTGCGTTTTCTAATTCACATTTGCTATACTGCTAGGGGTGCAATGCATTTTCTCTCTGGATTTGATAAATAAAGCTTATGTGTTTCTTCTGCAGTTCTCACTTTCTTTCCAAATGTGTCTTTTAGTCAAGAGGGAAATATTTCTAAGCCCCTGGTAGGAAACAGGCACCTAACACCCCAGACTTCCAGCTGTATAATTCCCTAGATTACAGCTACACAACAAGAAAGAATGCTATTAATCTACTTTGCAATTTTTGCCATGATTTATTTTACGCAGCATTAATTAATCATTCTTTTAACAATTAATTAACAACACTTTTTTTTTTTTTTTTTCCCAGCACAGAAGTGAATGGCTGCATTAACAGGCAGCTACAAGCTGATTCCAAGCAGGCAAACAAGTGTCAGAAAAAACAAAAAGAGATTTAATACTGCACCAACGGGGAGCTTTAGAGACGGGGAGCTAGGACACCCATCTGCAGCATGGTTTGGTAAGGCTTCTTGGCTGATTACTCCTAGTGGGATAGAAAATGGGACTGAATCCAGAATACAAGGGGGATACTGACTTGCATAGAATGAGAAGGATCTAAAAATTTCAAGCTACAAACTCAGGTCTGTGCTGAGATTTGGGAAAGCTCGCTGAGCTGAGTTCACGTTGCTGTGGTTTGCAAGGTTACTCACTATTGCCTGGGTTTCTGATGCAGAATCCGGAAAGGCTACTTCCCAGCAACCAGCTCAGAAAAGCACAACAGAGGCTTTTTCCTGGGCTTTGCAGAACACAGGGGCTAACTGAAATCCAGGCAAACAAACCCAAAATTTCCAGTGCTCTTCCTCCCCCACCCCTCACAAGACCCTTGACTGTCCTGTCCCATGGCTTCTCTCCACACCACCGTGGTATTGACCCTGGCTGGGACATGCAGCAGCGCTTACCTCCAGGACCATCTCTGTCATCTGGAACTGTTTCTGGGAGACCTTGTCAGAGCTCACGGGCTCGTGGAAGAGCAGGCAGAGCATGTCATACTTCTTCAGGGCCTGCTTGTAGTTTTTCTCGTTCAGGTCAATCACCCGGTCTTTCCCATCGTAAGTGGGGAAATTCAGTCCCTCCTCTGCTTTGCAGCAGAAAAGCAGGTAAAAACCTGCCAGGATCCAGCAAGTTGCCTTCATAGGGGAAAACCTTGGAGTGCAGCAGAGGGCGGGTAAATGTCTCCCCTCTTCTTAATTTAGGGAGAGGGGGAGACCAAAGTCTCCAGGTGAAGTTCGAGCCGAGTTTCTTTTTCTGCTGCCTTCCTAGTGATCAGCCCAAACGCTTCAAGGCCGGTGAGGAGCAGCAAACTTTACTGTCCTGGGCTCACAACAAAGAGACAGACAGGAGAAGCTGTCAGGCCAAGCCTCAGATACCTTACATAGCTGTGTCCAGCTCCCGTGTCATTAGGAACTCCATTTTTAGGAAGCAGTTGTTTCAGGCTAAAAATAAACCCTGCAATGAATAAAAAGGACAGATATGACACCATTGAGGGACTTGCTGGCACTCTGCATCATCTGAGAGAGAGGGAGCGAGTGAGAGGAAGGGAGTGAAAGATGTCGATGCTTGGGAATACGCAGGCAGGGTTTGCGAAGGGACAGACCTCACTTGTACAGGGAAGCAAGGCACAGTCTGACCTACTAGGGTGTAACAAAAATAGAAGATTTTACCGCAATTTATAATAAGGGTATCTCTCTTTTGATCCTCTTGGGCATCACAGTGATTAGCCTTTGGATAACAGATCTCAGGTTAAACAGTTTCAGAGCCTTGTCTGCACTGCTAGAGGAAAAGTCCCGTTTCCTCAGCAGCAAAGGAGGTGAGCGCTCCTGGGACTCCCTCCTCCTCCTCTTGCTGGGCTTCGGCCGGAGCACCCAGCTAACAATCAAGCTCTTTTCTGAGCACCTTCTCTGCTTGCAGGGTACCAGGAGAGTTGCTGGCCCTTGGACCTGTAATCCCAAAGCGGAGGGCAGTTTATCTTTCAGCCTCCCATGCCCACAGCAGTTACCGAGACCCATGTGTTGCTGGCAAGTGATGAAAACCTTATTGTACTAAGGGGGATGAAGGGCAGGAGGCACATGCCCAGGCCAGTGTCTTGGGGCAGGAGGCAGGGCTCTCCTCAAGACGATGGAGAGGTGCCACAATCGCTGCTGACCTCCCAGCTGATGGACCTGCCTGCTGGCCCTGAGTTTTTTTTTTTCCCACAACCCTGTTGCACTTCCCAGCGAGTGGTCCCGTATGTTCCTTCCTCTTCCTTTCCCAGGAACGGTGACCAGTTCCTCCTTCCCCAGGAGCTCAGCGCCGGCCACCACTTTCCTGCATCGCCTGCCTCACCCTGCTGGTGGAGAGCGGTTCGGTGGCATGGTCTGTCACCTCTTCCCCTCCTCTGACCGGAGTGTTGCTGCTGCCCCATGACTGGCAGCGACAGGCAGGCGGAGGCAGGCCAGCTGGCCACACGCCAGCACCGGGGCTGACGTGGATCTGCTGGAGAAGGCATGCCGAGGGGCTGGCAGAGAAGAACTTGACCAGGGGCACGGAGTCCGTGCCTTCCCTGCAAAGTGATGTGCGGACACGTGGCTTTATCAAGCCTCCTCCATGCAGGTCGCTCCATCATAGCCTTGCTCCATCCACACCAGGGAAGAGATGATGTCCCTTCTCGGTGCACGCAACTCTCACCCAACCAGCTGTTCCCATTGTATGGCTGGGACATTCCAATGTTTGAGGCAAAAGGCAAGTGTTACTTAGCAATTGTACCCATCTCCTGGGTGACTTAGGAGCACAAGTCCCCCTCAGCTTTCATGTGGCATATTGACTGAAACTCTGTGGGCAATAGTTTCCAAGTTTACCTTATTTCCAAAGCCTCCCCTTAGTTTCTGTTCATATCTTTTCAGAAGTTCAAATTTACCTGCAACTTGAAATCTTAATGGTGAAGCCTGAGGAATCTAGGTAGAAGCCAGAGCAAGACAGCCTCAGAAATTCACTCCCTACTGAGGCACCCTTCAGAGGTGGTCATTTCTAGAAGGAGATGTGACAAGCCCAGATACATCTGATTGCTTTTAGTGGGAGACGGAAGACTTCCATCACAGTGGGTGGCAATGGCTGGCTAGGCTTTTGCTGAATGTTTAGGTTGTAAAACACAGAACTGAGCTTCTGGGATGACCAAGCATACACCAGGCTGGTTGGTTGCCTTTGAAGGACGTCATGGATTTGGGGTGCAGGAGCAGGCTTGCACTGGCATCAGAGCATGTTTTAAAGCAGGCACACATCAGACAAGGCTGTAAAAAGGAAACGATCAGAACTACTTCAAAATTGGTTTCCCAGGCTCCTGCCCTCCTTTTATTCTTCAGCAATCGCTCCACTTTCATATCGCTTAAGCTATTTTTGCAGCACTTTCTCTCTAGTCTGAATAACTTTTTAATCTGCCTAAAAATAGACACAGTCCAATTTCCATTTTCTCCTATTATAGATATCGAAAAAAGGAACAAAAAGACTTTTTATTCACAAAAAGTGTTGCCTCATTAGCCCTAGACACATCTATTTTATCTGCCTGTGGCATGAGTAGCAAAGATCTGTGACTGTTAGGTTTCACCTCTGCTCTGAAGGGAATTCCTCCAGCATACTGACACTGGATGTCACGGTCACTGGAGAGCCCATTTCTTTGTCTCTCCACTCATAACCTCAGTGGCTCTGTTAGTGCTAAATCCGGTGGACATTTTGGGGCAGGCTCACTGTCAAGAAAAGGATGGTGTGTAGATCTCATGGATTTGGGGAACCTGGGTTTTGTTGAGGGTCCATTTCTACGGGACACTGACGAAAGATTCCTCTGTGTGCCAGATCCTACTCTGTATGGTAGGAGCAATACCAGATCCCCACAGGAGGGGAGATGAGGAGGACAAAGAGCTTTTCTGTGAAATCTTGGATTTTGCATCCACAGGTTCACTACAAATACTTTGTACTATCTTTCTGCATAGTCCAAGGTCTTCCTGATCCCATTTTGCTGCCCATGGTTGCAACATATCTGTTTCCGTGGCCAGTGCCATGCAAGGGAATGATGCGGTCAGCACTGTGCCCTGGGACATTTGCCCTTCAGCTCATTCCCTGGCAAAGCTGCCATTTCTTAGTCTCTGCTATAAATTGACTTCAAGGCTCAAACTCACGACTCTGACTCCTTAACTGTCTTTTAGTCCTGCCTCTAGAAATCAGTATCATGCTCTTCCCTGGCGAACCATCCCACCATCCACCTGAAAGCTCTCTGAGAAATGACCTGACAAAGTGCGACGGCCATCCTGGGCAGGCGTACACATCATTCAAACAACCTTCAGAATTGGCTCCAAAACTTCAGACAAAGAGAGAGAGAATTAAAGGAAAAGCTTGCTGTTGGTTTATCCACTATTCTAGGCTTTTTGGGGTATATTCACTGAGTGAAATCCTGGCTCGAGAGAATTAGGTTGCAAAACCACCCCTGACCTGCATTGAAGTAGGATTTTACTTTGTTTCTTTGAATTTTGTGAGGATAGGTGGCCAGTGACAGTAACACAACAGAAGTGCTCAGAACAGTACAATCCCAGCCTTTCACTTCAGGCCTGCAGAAATGCAGAGTGGGGATGAAAAAACAAAAATCTGTTTCTTATTGATTTTTTTTTCCTACTTGCACTAGAAATTAAGGATATTCAATTGCTGCTCCTCCTTCTTGGCCACTGCAGCTACACTCCACGCTGCCATTCTCACCTTCATTGTCCTTTCTAGCTCACGCAGTAAAAAAGGTCCCCAGCCACTGATGATCCAAATGCTTCCGTGAGCCTTTTTTTTTCCAGGGCTTCAGGATTTAAGGTTCTGCTTTAGCTAATCTCTTTTCAAGCTTCTAAGACCCTGTATGTTTTGCAAGATAGGAGTGTTCAGAAAATACGCCTTTTGCCACCAGCTAGCCAAGCAAGGTCACAGCTCATAATAATGTTGAGTGTACTGCTGTCATTAGGGCAGAAACCTCTGAAATGCACTGAACCTTTCTAAGGAGACTGAGGGAATCCCTATCATCTCGAGGAAGGGTCTTCAGTATGAGAAAACCTAGTTATCTCTCCCTTCTCTTCAGCCCTGAAAGGTGACAAGTCCTTCACGGTGCTTTACATTGCCTGTACTCTAATGCAGTCATGTCAGTGATGGCAAGTACCAGACAGAGAAGTTGCATCAGTTGCCCTCCCTCTCTTTTTTTCCTGTTTTATACTGCCAGAAATCTTTGTATATTTTGACTGAGGTGCCCCAAGACCTGTCGTGTGATAAGAAGATGCTACAAACTCTCCTATTTTCTGACACACAGACACTGGTCTTGAAGAGGAAAACGAAATACAACACAGACAAAAGCACTCATACGAAATTATATAGAAGTTGTAAATGGAAGGTCAATGAGATGACTCTGAAGTCCTGACTCACTCTGAGACATGTAGGGTCTCTGCTCACTGGCATTTCAAAAAAGTCTTGTCTTTTTAGACACTGTGTCCCACAGAGCAAAATTGATCTCTGCCACCTTAGTGGGACCATTGCACCTCTGTCTGCAGGAGCTGGTCTGGCACCTGTGTCTTATACAAGTCAGCAAGTAGTTTAGAAGGTCAGAACCAGGACTGCCCCAGAAGGATGGGGATAGTTACCTCCTAATGGGTTTATAATCCCTACAGAGCAAGAAGGGATTTAACTTGGATATCACTCAGGGCCAAATGGAAATGGGCCCATTGGAGTGGATGGAAATGGCTGGGAAGGAGAGCAATGAAGTGCAAATGAAGAGCGTAAGGAGAAAAGCTGGAAGCAGACAGGGCTGCTTCCTCATGCAGAGGTCTGACAAGGGATTTCTGAGGGCAACCTACTGCTGTGGCTGGGGGCATGGAGTCAGGAAACAGAGACTTCTCAGCAAGTATCTGGCCTTCTGGCTCTCTCTAACCAGAAAACGGGGAGAGGTGACTTAGTCATAGCCTGGTTACTAAAATCTTCACCTTGCCAGTAGTCACAACGAGCCACGGTCCTACAGACGCCCCCCAGAGCTCTGCCAATCACCTTCTCAAAGCAGCTCGAGCAGAGACCTGGCCTGGCTGCTGCCTGCAATGGCCTCCTGCTCACCTTCTCTTCTGCAGGACCTGGGAGCAATGAGGGATCTGACACACATTTAGCGCTGGGGCTTTCAACCTTTTTTTGGATGTACCAACCCCTAAAATCATTCTGGTGTCAGTGAAGATCTCTGCATAACAATTTTAAGCTGATTGATGAGGGGGTCTTTTTTCCCCAGATAGCTCTAACACACTATTTCAGGAAAACTGCAGTGCCACACGCTGAAAAACTCTCCCGTAGGAGAAATCCCATGACATGTCACTGCCACCTTGCCCCATTTTATGTCACCTTCCTGTGCTGTGGTGTCACAACTGATGAGTTAAAGCAGTTGCCCCTGAGACAAGGGCATAATTTCCCCCCAAGGGGAAACAGGTGGACTGGTGCTTCAGGAGGGACAGGAGGTGGCTGTGGGTAGGAGATGGATGCTCAAATTTTCCACTCCACAGGCTTCCCATGGGGCTTCAGGAAAATCCCTGTGTGTCTCAGTTCTCTATCCAAACTGTACCAACGGGGTCCAGGGATGGTATGATGTTACAAGGTGCTTAGACACTAGACTGAGGGGAGTTAGTGTTTTAGGCAAGCAGGGAGCCTGGGACAGGTCCAGACGCCTCAAGGTTTTGGCATGCTGGAGAGCTGGAGAAGGGGACACAATCATTGCTGGCTGCATTTTCAGCAGAGCTGGTTCAGAGAGCTGGCCAGGCATGTTCCCACGAGAGATGCTGAGAGCTAAGCTCTGGGCGATCTCCATGAAAATCCGGTCATCCAGAGCACAGCCCTGAGTTGGTGTGAAAGCATGGCCCAAAGCCAGTCCCCTGAGAGCTGAGGTGTGAATAGGTGCAGGCTGAACTCTGGCCCAGGGACATCAGCAATTACTAATAATATAGTAATAATATAATTTCTAATAATAAAGTAAAAGAAGTAAACCACATGGTCTGACACAGTGTTTTCCCTTCTGGAAACCTTTAGGGCACATACAGCCCAGTCTGTCAATTTCCATCAGTCCCTTGCCTTTATTTTTTTGGAGGAGGTGGGATCACTGGACTCCTGCCTAGCTTTGGCCATGATTGGTACGTCCAAGCACACATTCATGTCTCTGCCTGCACGTGGCCGTGCACGCATTAACCACCCAGCCCCTTGGGCAAGGGTCTAAAATCAGGATCGTGCACCAGGCAGGGTTGGGGTGGCCAGGTCTGCGGTGCTACTTGCACCTCAGGTTTCTCCCAGCCATGAGAGCGCCGGCGTATTTAATAACATCTTGATGATTGGAAGGGTGTTTAATTTAACGGTGTGGCGCCGGCTGCTGCTGACGGAGCTGTGCCCAGCAGATTTACACCTGTTGCACTGGAGTGGCAGCTCAGCTCTCCTTCACTCCCATCCTCCCGCACTGCCCCTCAAAACCTTCCCCCTCCTCTGCTGGGACCATGACGCCTGCTGGGGTGCTGCTGGCAGGGCCGGGAAGTGCTAGGGTGAGCTCACTGTGCCACCAGGAACCTCATTCCTTTTGGATGATGAACCTGACAAGCTTAGCACACTCCTTAATTTTGTAAGGGGACAGAAAGGATTGGCTGCTTTTGAATTTCTGCTCCGTTTTGACCTCCCTCCTCTCTATCCGGACTCTGTATAGTCTGCGACAGCCCTGAATCTCTCCAAAAAGTCTGCTGGCACTTGTCAGGCACGTGCATTTCTAGGGTGAATAACTTTCCAGGGAGTACCGACGTCTTACAGACAGTCCTTTATACATGCTGTGGGCATGTTTTGCTTTTTTTTTTTTTAGTGTCAGGCAACTTTTAAATTCAAATTCTTCTATGTGAAAAAGCCCTAGTGGCAGCAAACCCACCGCAGATATTGGTGTGTATCTGGAGTACAGTTACACAGCGTTTCCAAGCATTCAGAAGTAATGACTCAGGTATCCCCTTCCATCAAATCATTAAATCAGCCTATAAACCAGGAGATCTGAGAAGTGTCCTGTTTGTGCTATTTTGGCAGTTTCTGGGTACTCAAGATACTCCTGGGTACTCAAGCTACTACCTGCAGCCACAAGAGAGGGAAAAACTTCTTTATTAAAACTTCTCTGTTTAAAAATGGAAGCTGGAATGCTTGAGTAATAGCCTGAAACCTGCTGCCAAGAGCCACAGAAGGACTTGAAAATCACAAAATATATGATGATATGGTGGAAGTTAGCAAAAAGATGGAGACCTCGCTCCGTAGGGATGGCTGAAAACTGCTGTTGCAGCTGACGGTGAGAAGCAGCATGTCTCTGCCTTGCCGAAAATGGGCTGCTACCTGCAATTCCGGGTGGCTAGCAGCTTTTTGCCCGGAGGAAATATATCACAGCTCCTTTTGAATCTTTTTGCCCCTCTCCTTATAAATTGCCACCCATGCTTGAAAAGACACTGGCCCATGTTGCTGAAGAGTCTCCTCATCCTGGGACAGAGCACTTCTGAGTCTCAGGAGGCAAGAGCACACCTCCTGCCCTGCCCCGCGCCGTTGGCTTTTGCTGTAGGAGGCTGGGAAGTGGCAGCTGAGGCTCCACCTGGCGAGGCTGAGTGCTCATAGGAGCCCTGCTAGAAGGAAGAGACCCCAGCAGCAGCCTCCTGCACCAGCCCTTCCCTGGGACACGTGAAAAAACCCCGACACCAAAAAGCATGCCATCAGGCAGCCAGCACTTTCCTGAAGAAAAGGCAGTAGCCACGCTTCTCCACACCCGGGGCCAGCAGGCTCTTGCACGTGGAGCATGGCTTTGCTTTTCTTTCTGACCTGAGGTTTCTAGCAAAGCACCACCTGGCAGCAACCCTGGGTTTGCGGCCTGGGCCATGGCTTCCATAAAGGGTTGCCGGGTTTGCTCGTATTTATAACGCTCGCCTCTGCTGCGGCGTGCCAGCTTGCAGAGGTCAGCTCTCCTCTGGGCACGGGGAGCCATTCCACAGGGTGTGCTCCTGTTTCCATCCCGGCGTGCCAAGGGACCTCCCACCTCCTGACAGACAGGACCTGGAGGTGGCTGGGTGGGGGACATGGCAGAACAGGCTGGGGAGAAAGGGGACCCAGCAAAGGGGATTCACAGGAGATACGGTGCCTGGTTTCTAGTGTAAGCTCTGGGAGGTGTGTGGGTTTCTCTAGAAGTGCAGGGAAAGCGTGAGCCACAACATTGCGTGTGTTGTGGTTTAACCCTGGTCACCATAGTTTCTCACTCACACTCCCTTCCCCAGTGGGATAGGGAAGAGAATTGGGAAGAAAGGAAAACTCATGGGTTGAGATGAAGACAGTTTACTAGAATCCTAGACAGGCTGTGTCCAGGCCAGTGAAGAGTTTTCCTCTTCAGGTGCATTTTAGTGGGCACCACTGGTGAGGAGAATCTCAAGAAAACAGGGCATAGCTCCCACACTGGACGTGGCTTGGACCATTCTTTCTAAGTTCATCAAAGATGACTTTGGACTTACTTGTACAGCTGCCAGCTGTACAACACGGTACACTCCATGCCAAAGAGAAGATTAGATCACCAGACGCCAGCCTGTGGCCAATGTTTGGATACTCCTCATGGTTTGACAAGGAGAGTAGACTATGACATTGCTCTCAGCCAGTCCCTTACTGAGTGCTGTAGCCCTAGAGAAGTCTGGAAACCCTTGAATGGGAGGTATTTTGGTGGACAGGAGATACTCCAGTCAGCTTGGAGGGTGTGACGGGTTTTAGGTAAAAAGTCAGGTTGTACGTTGATGGTGTTCTTTGTCCTCTTCTGTCTCACAGCATGTGCAGGGTGTCAGGAACCAGGACTGCTAACTCAGCTCTTCCACTTCTCGGGAGCTGCACGTTGGGGCTGCGTGTAGCATCCGCACGCTGAAGGCTGCAACTAAGCTCCTACAAAGCTCCCCAGATTAGCAGGTGTGGATATGCAGGGCAGGGACAGAGTAACTTGAGCTGGAGTTACTGTTAGTGCAGTTAGGCAAATGTCATATGTGAAAAGAGGATCTAAAATGATCTAGTACAGCAGTTTGTGCTCAGTTCTTACTGGCCAGTAGCAGGAAACAAAGGTAGGTTTATTTTAGTAAATATAACTGATCCCCATTCTTCAAGAACTTGCCTTTTTTTTTTCCTTCCTTTTTTTCCATGTGATTTTTTTCTATCTTTCTTTCCATTTCAACCTGGTACAGAGGGCAAGATTTCCAGGAGGATTACGGAGCTTTCCTTATGCTATCTGGGATGTTTTGACAAAGATACAAATGCCTGCCTTGCCATAAAATGAGATTTCCTGGAGTACTTATATTACTATTTTGATTGATTTAAACCCTGCAGATTTATGAAAACAATGTTCTTTTACAGACCAATTGTAGGCTGCACTCATTTCTGAATCACTATTTCATTTGCAAGTAGCAGACTCTTAGGGTTTAATTAGGCAATTAGATATTTAAGGCTAGTCTTGTGAAGATATGAAACTGCTATTATTTTGTTGCTCCTACAGTTTGTTCTGATTGCTGTCTGTCCAGATTAGACCCACAAAGCAGAGATTTAGGCAGCTAAATGAACCAGGACAGAGCCTGAGTCAATGATGCATTTAACATTTTCCAAATCTTCAAGATCCCAAGTACTTAAGTAAGTCCTCTTACTTCCACGTGTTGTGAACATACATAGAAGTGTGTGGCTGAATGGCATCATTTACACCAACAGCGTGAACTGAAATAACTGCACATGCCAAAAAGGGGAAGGCTACCTAAGAATCATCTCAGGCAGATCCTTAATGTCATTAATTGAAGTGCTAATTGAAAAATATCCAGCTAAAATCCTCCAGTGGTAGAAAGCACAGATCCTGCAACATAAAAGACTTCACAGTTGTGTTGTTTTAATTTGACAGAACTGTTCAGATAAAACAATGGAAGTATTTCTTTTGATATTTTTAATTGCAATGTTTCTATTTTTACCCAAAATTTCCTTCCTGTACTCAACCTGTGTCTCGGATGAGAGCTGGAAGACCAGTGCTTGAGTATCAGTCCCTAAACTCACCTCATCCACTGGGAGCATTGTGAAGTACCAGTGAGCCTGGTACTCAGGGACAAGGCGCAGGAGCGTCCAAACCTGCCTGCGGTCCTCAGGCCCTGAGAAACTTCATTGGAGAGAACTCTAGTGAACCAAATACGATGACCAGCTGCTATCTATAGCTACCCAGTGACAGTAGGTTGGCTTTTTTTCCCCATAAATTACTGGGCACAGGTGGGAAATTTATTAGCATAAGTAAAATTAGGAAGCAGCACTCCATCCATCTCCCTGCTGATGCTGACATGCTGCAAGATGTTGACCTTCTCTGAAGTATTAGCCTGTATAGCCCCGAACCCAGCGAAAACACTTAGGCCTGTGCTTAATTTTGCATCCCATTAGGTCTGCCCTTGCCCTACAAGTTAAGCATGTGGGTCACTGTTTTCCTGGATCAGAGCCCAACTCCTGAAGGTCCTTCAAGATTTAGCTAGATAGAGCTTGTTAAATGATATGGTGCAATTAATATAACAGGATTGTGCTCTCTTTTCTATTAGTGGCTGATTTGTGCTGAGTTGGCTGGGTGCTCAGAGGTGCACATTCATAGAATCATAGAATGGTTAGGGTTGGAAGGGACCTTCAAAGGTCATCTAGTCCAACCCCCCTGCAAGGAGCAGGGACATCTCCAACCAGATCAGGTTGCTCAGAGCCTCATCCAACCTGGCCTTGAACGTTTCCAGGGATGGGGGCATCCACCACCTCTCTGGGCAACCTGTGCCAGTGTTCTACAACTGGCGTTGTGAAAATTTTTTTCCTAATATCCAATCTGAATGTACCTCCCTCTATTTTAAAACCATAACCCCTCGTCCTATCACAACAGGCCCTACTGTTGTGCCTAGTGAACAGCCTCTCCCCATCTTTCTTGTAGGCCCCCTTGAGGTACTGGAAGACTGCTATCTGGTCTCCCTGGAGCCTCCTCTTCTCCAGGCTGAACAGCCCCAACTCTCTCAGCCTGTCCTCATAGGAGAGGTGCTCCAGCCCTCTTATCATCTTTGTGGCCCTCCTCTGGACCTTCTCCAACTGGTCCATGTCCTTCTTATGTTGGGATCTCCAGAACTGGACACAGTACTCCAGCTGGGAGTCATCAACAGTTTCTTACAAACTATCAGCAATTTCTAATTGACAAAGTCTCTTCTGGGGTGCCTTTTTGTAGCTGATCAAGGCTGCCTCTTCTCACAGATCCAGTGCCCACTGGCAGAGCTCTACATTAGGACCCAGACTCTGACTGGGTGACTTTGTTTCATCTCAGAGTCATTAGAAGACTAAGCTACTTCTCCTAGGTCATCAGACCAAGCTGGTAGCCTTCGTGTGACCTAGGTAGTGGGACGCAGCCCCCTGCGTCACTTGCACGGTGGTGTGCCTGCCACATCAGCAGATAGGGGCTGGTCTCTCCATCTCCTCAGGCAAAGCAGGTGATGGGATGACTATGTCCTCTGAGTGAAGTTGCTTCCTGCGGCCTGCTGTCCTTGACTTGGCTGCCCTTGGCCTTTTCCTAAAGTCAGCTGTAGGGTTTTCATCCTTGAACAGGAAAATAGCAAAGAAGTAGCATTCTCAGGGCACCAAGGAGCCCAGGGTGGAGAGCAGACATCCACGGTGCCATGTGCTGCACAAGCACAGGACAGAGGAAGTTGCTGCCTCCATTGCCACAGTAAATAGTGAGGGACACACATGAAGATGGAGAGGAGATGTTCCCAGTCAGCGTACACATAGACACGGACTTCTCATGGGGCAAGGCAGACAAACTCCTGCTT
>WHYT01017305.1:15325-32746 GCA_009806455.1 Tetrax tetrax
CACGGAAGTGACAAATCATCCTTCTGTCTGAAAGCTCAGGCTCTTCTCTGAGGATCCTCTTCCACCACTCTGGCCCCAGAAAGGACAGACAACTTTTTTCGCAAAAGTCTTGAACCATGGGATGCCAAAAAGCCAAGCAGGAGCTCCACCAGGCCAGGTTTTGCTCCCAAGCCAGCAGCGGGGCTCGCGGTGGCTGCAGCTGCGCGTGACGGACATCGTACCTCCACCGAGACAGGGTGCCACTGGCGGAGGCGGTTCGGATGCTCCCGGGCGGTGAGAGCACGGGCGAGACTGCAGCTTCGGTTCAGGGAAAGGTCACTAGGTTGTCTGGGTTGAGGAGCAGATGAGAGGCGAAGAGGAAAAAGCAAACAATAGAAACTTAGGGACTGAGAGCGGGCAGAAAACTGTTCTGTTCTACAAAGAAAGACAGGGAGATGGAGAAGCAGCAACTGAAGTGAGTCTGGTCTTGGAAAACAAAACGGAAAGAAAGAATTTGCCATAAGCAAACAGAGACAGGATGAAGGCCATGAAAAAAGCGCAGGGTAAAACACATGCAAACAGCCATCTTTGAAAGGCGCACAGAAACGCACGTCTGCGGGATCGAGGGGGTGAAGAGATCGGCACGGAGAAGGCTGCGAGGAACCAAGCTGAAGAGACAGACACGGACCAAACCCCGGAGAGCACCAGGAGAGTAACCGCGATGATTGCTCCGACATCTCGCCCGCAGGCTCTTCTGTGCAAAGAGAACGCAGGCAAAGACCACCTCCTGTACCCAAAGATGTTCTGGGTGAAGATTTTTCTGCCATCTCTAATAACTCACTTTTCTCACTGATTACCGGTTTACAGCCGGCATCTTCAGAGAAGAGCACTGCTGAGTTTATCGGGAAGTGGAGCGGCCGGTCCCTGAGTCCTGCCGGTGCTGGTGGGGCAGCAGCTGTAAACACCGCATCCTACGCACAGATCGCTGGCCCCGTCTCCATCAAAGGGGGTTTCTCAAGCTCTGCCTTGGAGGTAGAGTGCAGTACCACAACCCATACAGAAGGAGAAAGTGACCTCCGAGGAGTCGGAGATGAAATGAATTAAAATGATAAAGCAGATCTGTGGCTTCCAGCGAGTCCCAGGGAGGCTGGGAAGGCGCACGGCCTGTGCCCAGCCATCCCCCCATGGCAGCGCGGGTGTTGGGGCTGAAGTCCTGCACATAATTTATTTCTTGAATGAGCCAAAATGACAGGAATGCCAAGGTTGAAAGCACTGGATTGAGTTCAAAAGACATCATTTCCACTGGGAAATTAATCTCTCACCATTTTGTATAATTAGACAAGGAAAATGAAAAACAATTTCAGAAAGAATTCCCAGAAGCAATATCGGAGGAGGAGGCGGGAGGCGAGGGTGCTGCGTGTTGGACAGGAATGCAAGGCTGGGCTTTGTTGTTATGCTGGGGTTTGCTACAAAAACACAACACTGCATTTCAGAGCAGCAACGCCGAACGAGCTCCAGCACCGCCGAACAGCTGTCAGACAGGGAGCACGGCCCGGGGGCCAGGGCCAGGACCACGGCACTGGGAGCTTCGGAGGAGTATCCTGGCCCGCCGCGCTGGTGGGCATCATCCCACCGCCGTCAGCCTCAGCGCTGCCGAAGGGCCGCGGTGTGGAGGGACCGCTGGAGATCCTGGGGGGAAACACTGCGGGGAAGGCTCCTGCCCCACGGTCGCCAGGTCGCAGAGGAAAGACAGAGAAAAAGGAGAGGGCAGTGGCTCTAAATTTGAGCTGTGCTGGTTTTGGGGGACAAAACTGGGATGTGAGGGCTCTCCTCACCCTGTGCAGCACAGATGGTCCCGGCCGAGCACAGGAGCCAGGTGCAGGCCTGCGCAGCCCCTGTCGCTCCCCGAGACCCACAGCCCCCCAGGGCAGGTGGGCGAGGGCAGCCCCAGTCACCCCACAGAGCCCTGGTGCTCTAGTGTGGGGCACAAGTGCAATGAGCGGGCTGGTCTCAGCTTGCCATCTAGTGGAGAGCAGCCGCACGGCCTCCCCCAGCCGCCCTGCTCCATTTTGTGTTGTCCGCACGCCCACGGCGCCGGGGAACAAACAACACCAGCCCGATCTCTGCTCCCAGGGCAGCGCAGAGGTGACACCGAGCACCTGAGATGTGGCATCGCTCGGTCACCCAGTGCCAGGGCAGCTGCCACAGCCCCAGCGAGGGCCAGGGCTGCCTTCACAGCTGTGGAGGAGCTGGGTCATGGCCAGGAGCCACGTAGCTACAGGTGGGATTCAGGTCTCGAACAAAGGCTAAGACAGTTTGGTTTGGGCTGAGACGAAGGAAGAGGAACTGAGGACACGACGGGTAAAGCGGGCGCCAGGTGCTCCTCGCCCAAGCAGCACGTCTAGGAGAAAGAACACTTTCAGCAAAGGGCCGCTGGTGCCTGCAGACCTTCAGCACCTTGGGAAAGACTAGGAGGGTTTAAGTGTCTCCACAATATCTCAAAAATCATTTAAGGGACTTTGTGGACCTTGCCCTCTGGGCACCCGTTAATTCAGCCGTAACCACTTCTGAACTTTGCGAGTTCACAGCACGGACAAACGGCATCGCGTTTCCAGCCAGGCCCGGCCCCTGGTTGGGAAGGTGAACGCGGCGTCCCAGCACCCAGCACAAAACCCTGGGCACGGCGGCTACCGCTCAGCCATCCGAGAGGGTACGGGGAGCAGCAGGAAAGGCAAAAGCGCTGCTATGTGTCTCCATTTCGGAGCCCTCCCTCCCTCCCCTGCAAGGGCACGAGACCGACTGCGCGTCCCCAGCCCGTGGTGCGCTCGGCTGTACCGTGCTAACGAAACCAACTCCAACACGAAATGCTGGCTGTATTTTTATAGACTTGTATTGCTTTAAGGAATATAATAGAAAAACAAAACAAACCGAGCAAAGGGCGGCATGATACGTGTGCCAGAACAGCGCTGCTCAGATCCCATCCACATCTTATTTCCTCCGACGGGATCACGGGCCGTTGCATTTGCCGTTTAACACTAACTTCTCCACCACCACTCACGGTTACAGACAGCGGATTGGTGCAGCTCACAGGGATACGATCTAACACGTTCCACATCCTTCACGCTCCATGCACCCCTACGTTGCGAGGCCCACCTTCCTGGAGAAACGTCTTCACATCCCAAACGCTTCAAACCCCGTACCCCACTCCTGCCCTCAGTGATGCGAGAATGATTTTGCGGATTACCGACCTGCTCGGAAGGTGACAGCGGGAACCGCTGACACCGACCTCTCCTCTGGCTGGCACGCTCGCTGCAGGCTTGGCAAGCAAAGCTACCACCTTACTGAAATGCTTATCTTGTTCAGTTCTTCACCACAAAGCAAACAGCCTAATTTGTGCCTCTTTTAATCCCGCAGCCTACCACAGCCGCCGCCACGAGCCAACACGGCTTTTATTCCCGACTCAGGTGCCAACAACGTTTCAGAATCACTCCACCATATACATCTGCAAACGGCATCACCAGAGGAGAAAAACCATAGGAAACCTACCCCGAGTACCCGAACGAAATCGAATGCAACTGCTCCATTACAGAGTTCACAGTTTCTCCTATTTCCATCCTCGGTAACATAAAAGAAAACCCAAAGTCAACACAGGGGTTTGAGCCAAATTAATAACAAGTGGAAAGAGTTAACAGGCTGATGATAGCTATCTGGAGGCTGCTTTGACCGTAAGATACAGAATAAATCTTTTCAAATTGTGACAAATGTCTTGGCTAATGCAGCCCACATTCTATGTTTAGATTTTACTAAAATATAATATAACATTTGGGTTTAGTTTCTTAATTATAATTAAAAAAACAAACTCCAGTCCACTTTAATCTCTCCACAGCCCGAATTTGCACATGGAATTACTGTCCCCACCGTGTCAATCCTTCCCACACTCCATATTCAAATGGAAGGAGAACCAGACATTCTTCCCAGGAGGAGTTTTTTGTTTACAGAAATACAGTCGCAGCATAGAATGGATACTTCTAGGAGTCCCAAGGTTAAATCTTTGTCTCTTGCCCAAGGAAATCTCTGCAGTCGGTAACGTCCCACATCCAGCTGTTGCAAGGTAAGAACCCAAACAGAACAGGCCAACAACTCCACTTTTGATGGATTCAGGAGGATAACTGAGGACAAGGAGCTACCTCGCCTGTCAACACGCACCGTTGTTGCCAGTCAAATGCCTCTCAGATCCATTTCCATACAGGCTCCATTCCCATGGCTCCCACACCGCACCTGGAAGGCCAGGTTTAAATGTCGTTAGCGTTTAAGTGCCACGAGGCATTGCATTAATGCGCAGCAACAATCCTGGACGTGCTGGATCAGCAAGCTGCCCTCAGCTGATGGGCACGATAGGGAAGAACAGAAAGACGCAGGCGGCAGCGCAAAGACCTGTGTGTTTTTGAAGGAGTTCACATAACCAGATTCTGAAACAGGATAATCCAGGCCGTCCTGCGCTGTTACTTCACAGCGCCTTTTGCATGTACAGCGCTTCACAGGCACGCAAAAGCCCCGGCTGCACATCTGCAACACGATCCTTCCAGACTGGCTCTGCTGCCGTGCCAAATCCTGGTAACACCAGCGGGTCAGACGCCACTGGATGACCACATTCATGCAGCTGCCGTTGCAGGTGACTGGGTTTTGCATCCTTGCAACAGTGGTTCTCAGTGGAGGTGAGGCAGCTGCAGGCCGAAGGAGGACAAAGCTCGATTTGGACTAGGAGCAAGAATGAGCTTGGAGAAGAAAAGGCTTTGTGGGGACCCAAATGCACCCTTCCTACGAGGAAGGCATCAGAAAAACATAGCCAGGCTCCTCACAGCAGTGCATGGCAGGAGGACAAGAGACAGTAGGTGTAAAGTGAAACAGGAGAGGTTCAGGCTTGGTATCAGGAGAAACCCTCCTCCAGGAGGATGGTCAAGCAGCAGAGCTGGAGCCCAGGGAGCTGAGCAGTCGCCTTCCTCGGATGTTTTCAGCACCCAACTATAAAACGTCCCAAGCAATCTGCTGTGAGGAGAAGGTGGGACTAGAAACCTCCTGAGGTCCCATCCTGCCTGAAATCCCAATGGATCTACAATTCCAGGCTGAGACCTGGCTGTAATCTGCCATGAAACGTTGTACCTGAAATACATGGCAGCACCCTGGAACACACCGCCTTCCAGCTCTCTGGACTGCTGCATGTTTCAAAAGCAAGTTACTTGACTAAGCCCAGCATGTGCTTTCCAGCATTCACCAAACAGCCCGCGTGTATCCACGTCTCACGTGGCTTTAACGAACACTTCTTTTGACAAACAAGGACCTTTTCGTGGATTTGGGGAGGAACCAGTCAGTGGCAGCTGGGCTGTGCTGCGACGGGACACTCTGCTCCCCGCGTGGACTCTCCTCCGACTGCCAGAGCCTGCCTCCAGCCCAGAAGTACAGACACCTACTCCAAAAACGTACGGGCTGTCCCGTAACAGCCCTGGCTGCTCTCACTATCTGCAAAGTTTCTCTCCGATTCCAGCTACGCCGCTGGCCGTGCCAAGGCACAGAGGCCCACAGTCTGGTCTTGCTCCGCGTACGCAGGCTGCTTGGCGGTGCCGTGTTTGCCGCTCATCGCTGGACGGCCGCCACACCGAAACCGGGCAGGACCACGCTGCCGACGTGCAGCGCCCGCACCAGCGCTCCTCCCAGGGAGCCCAGTCAGAACCAGCCAAAGCTCTTTCAGCTTGGCAGTAAAGTTTGCAAACACATTAAAAAATTTAAAAAAACATTAACTATGGGTTTTCTGAAAGCCTCCATAATCCTCTCCAGGGGTGAGGAAGCCTGCGCAGCTCTGGCACGACAGGAGCAAACAAAGCAGCGAGGAGGCTACTGCCGAGTACGGGGAACGGGGGCTGCACTCCTCCGCTCACACAAAATCTGCAATTCGCTACGAGACCCAGAAACCGCTGCCAGATGAGTTGCAGGACTCCAAAAGCCCTGGAAATCTACAGCGTATTTTCTTCCACTGCTCTTTCTGCCGTGTTTTCCTTTCAGCACAGCACAGCAACGTGTTTGTGCTGGCCAAGCCTACCCTCCTCCTTTCCACCGCACCTTCAAGCAATCCAAGCACAGGAGATACAGTATTACCTCAAATATTTAACCAAGGGATTAAACTATTCTCTTGGCAGGAGGCGCGAGCTGCCCCACGGATACAGCTCTCGCACCGGCTGGCAGGCGCTGCGTGACAGCCTGCTTCGCGGCAAACAATCCACCTCAGGCTGCAAAAAGCTCTCCAAAATTTTCTCCAATGTTTTTTTTTCCACCCATGTTTCTGCTCACCGGTTCCCGGCCATCCATCGCCTCCATCCACAGCCTTCGATCCTCTTCTGAAAGCGCCTGCATGGTGATCACGCCAGGCCTGCGGAGATAAAGGGAATGCCGTAAATAAACTGCAGGATGGAAAACAAAGATGACAAAGATAAATTTCCCACCAGAGAGAACCAGGACAACGTTCTTCCCAGCCAAGCCCCAGCAGCGCAGCGCTGATCCCAGCCTGACCTCTCCAGGGATGTCCCTGCAGACCCTAACCAGGGCCAGCAAACGCGCAGAGGGGATCTCCAACAATCGACACGCATTTTCAGTGGTTTGAGTGTAAGAGAGCTGCAAGCCAAATCCTTCCCCTGGCTTTCAGACAGCTCACCTGTGCTTGGGCTGAGCACGTCCACGCAATGGCTGGCGGCAAGGAAGGCCCTTCCGCCACGTGAAGGACTTCATCCCCGGCACACACTCGTGCCAGCGTGGCCGCGCCGTTTCCCTGACCACGTCCGTCCATCGATGTTACGCGCGGTAACGGCAGCGATGTGATCGTGGTCTGCGTGCCCCCACCGGCAGCCTTGCCGGGGGAGTGCTGCGAGCAGGCCCAGGGTGCCCCATGGCGCTGGCTGGTCCTGCCCGGCACCCGCCGTCACACTCACAACAGCTGCACTCTAAATCTAGCCCCCCAAAAAATAACTCTGTGCTTGCTCATTTATTTTAACGAGAAGGAGAAAGAACAGGCCTAGCAAACAATGCACAGGGAGCCAGGGGACATCACCAGTCCAGCCCCCGCCCTAGGGCCAGCGCCACCTCCACCGTGTGCCCTAAGACCACTCCTGGACTGCCCTTCCCCTGCAAGGAGGTAAAACTTAATTATCTAGCTGGGATAAGCACGACCACCAAGGACAGATTTAACACGGCGGAGAATTTGCACAGCTTCAGGTGCGGCTCTGTGTTTGCACAGGAGAGGAACGTGGGGCAGAGGGCGAAAGCCGGCGCTGTGCTCCCATGGGTCGTGTCGCGGGCTGGCGATTTACTGCATCTCGCTTGGCCACAAGCCATCAGGCTTTCCCTCCTGAACACCCCAGCTCACCTTGCGGGCAGCAGATCCAGACACAAAAAGCCCAGCTAGGCCTACGGCTCCTCAGCCTCGCGTCTCCGGGTGCGGGTCTCCAGCCTCCGAAGGGGCGGTCGTGTCCCGCACCGCTGCCAGCCCCACAGCGCCCGGGGGAGCGGGCAGAGGCCGTGGTCTTGGCGAGACAGCCGAGATCCATCCTGTTTGTTTGGTCTGGTCATTCTGCTTCCTACCAGGCTATTTTCAGATGCATTAGTGAGCGCGGCAGCTATTTCTGCAGGAGGTCAGCGGGCAGAGGCCCTGGCGACAGGGGAGACACAGGCACGGCCGGAGCGCCACGCGACTCAGCGTGCTCGGGGCGGTTATCGGTGCTCTCTCTGCAGCAATGCTCGAGGGGTTTCATCCATACGGAGTACGACAGTGGAGAACCTTTCACGCTGCTCTTCCCACCCACAGCAAAGGCCAGCGGCTCCAGAAAGGCAGCAGAGAGCCAGGGTCACCGCTTGTGGAACAAGTGGGGAAGAGCGATTTAAACTCGGGAGCTGCCCACTGCCTACAGACTGCGTTCAGCAGAGCACGTAGGCTCTTTTTGGTACCAAATCCTAAAAAACTGATAAGGCTTGGGAAGAGGGGGAATTTCTAACTCGCACTTCCCAAAAGTGATTCAGCAGGGGAATGTGAACTGCAACAACACTCCGCAGAAGTCATCCAGCCCTCGATAAGGGCCGATCCTCTGTTAGAAAATAAAACATTAACAAGGGCTCTCAAAGTGGTGGGTTTGGCCTATCTTCTGTTGCTCCTGTGGTACACATGGGCACGGAACAACGGATTAACCCTTCTCCCTAACTCTGCTGCCATCCAACCACCCCAACAGCTGGCTTTTGGCACACGCACGGCAGCTTAGCACCGTGTCACCAGCGGAAGCCGTGCGTTCAAGCTTGCAACAAGCTCAGGTCCAAGTAAACCAGACATAATGTGTTTGATCTCCACTAATCCCAGTGGTGAGTCAGTCAATACTCACCAGCTTAGTGGTTTGGAAGTTTACTCATTTCAAAGGGAAGAGGAAACCACTTAACCATTGCCCCATTTGAGAAAGAAAACGTTGACATCCAACGCCAAATATTTCCAAAATGCTGAACAAAGCTCCTTGTGGTGCAGAGACGGAGCGATCCCTGGTAGCTGAGGACCTGCAAGCAAATCCTTCCCCCACAGCGGGAGCAGGCTCTTCCTCGGGTGACCAGAGGTCTCTCCTGCACCTTAAGCCAGGGCTTGAGTCCAAGTTTAAGGCCAGCTGCTGCTGAAGGCACAGAGGTCCCAGGCAGAAAGCCCTGGAAGGGCTCTAGCTCAACTAGAGAGACACGGGAAAAGGAAACACTGGGATTTCCGTCTCTTTAAATTTCTTTGTTTTAGTGTCTCAACTAAACTGCTCATTCATGGTAAATTCGACACTGGGCTCCCAGTGAAGCAGCGAGCTCCTCAGGAACAGGTACGGGTATCTGGCGTGCCAGGTTCCCTCGCGCCCAGGGCAGGAAGGCGATAACCTGAAAATGTTTGTTCTGCTCTTGAGCAGATAACAACTCTTCGGGCTCCACTTCAAAGTCAAACTTATTTAACAGCATGAGGGGAGGGGCTGTGAAACTGAATTTAAAATCTATTTACATGGTAAGTAGCTCTGCATTTCCTCCCACAGCGTTAATTTGCCAAGGCACCCATTGCACCACTCTCCGAGCAGAGCCGTCCTCCTGGTCGCGATGCGTTTAGAACGCACCCCACGCGTTACGCCTCATTCGTTACTTGTTCGCAGGATGCCCGCGGGGTTCCACGTGCTTAATAGCCAGGTAAGATGGTAAAATGGCTGGCGCCGAAACAGCATCCTCTTCATGGTATCAACACACAGCCGTGCTTGAGCTGCTGTCTGTGGCCAGTCTCATTTTCACGGGGTTTCCTTGAGGATCAACCGTTTCCAGAAGCGCGCTCATTAGATTACAGATATCTCAATCATTCGGTGTAGAGACAGAGACAGGGAAGGCCTCCCTCCAGCCTCCTTTCCCAAAAAATAAACAAAAGGCATCTATCTCTGTTCCCCCACCTAACACACAAATGAGCCGCGATACTGGAGCGTCACTAGATTTTGCTGTGGGGTTGCTGCCATCCCCTCCCAGCACCTGATGCCGCCCGTGCAGACGCACGCTGGAGGAGCTTCCTTGGCCCTGGAGCATCTGCCCACCGAGCCGGCCCCAGGACAGCAGGACACCCTTCTGGACCCGACACCTAAAACACACAGGCGCGAGCTGCTGCGCCGAGCGAGACAAAGGACCTGCCGGTTCATGGCTGGACGCTGCAGCACGCCCTTCAACCTTTGGGCACCAAAGCCCTTTGCCCTCCTCCGGAGGCATGGCAGGGAAAGGGACATTTTGTGATCAGCAGGAATCCATTTCAAAACGGAGCGGATGCGCGAGACTGGAGCAGAACATGGTAAACACTTCACAAGAAAGTGTATTTTCAATATGCTGCAATCTGAAAACTAAAGAGATTTTTCCATATGAGACCACACAGGAAATTTGAATTTTCTCAATATCTCAGCTTTTGTGAAAAACAGCCTGGGTTTAAGGAGCTCTGACTAAGCATGCAGAGAAAATGAGAAAGTCCAACAGCTTTCCCTTCTTCCAGAAAACCAAACAAATAATGAAAGCAATAGAAACTGATAAGAACTTTCACCTCCTGTAGCAGCTTATCACACCGAGACGATCTAAATTGCTGAATGAAACAAACATAAGGGCAGATTAATAACAGAGTCTCGAGGGCTGAGCAGAGCCGAGCACGCAGAGAAGCCTGCAGTCCTGGTCCGAGCGGAGCAGCGCATCCACGTGCTGCTGGCACCCCGGACGGGACCCCGCGATGGTGGGACGCTGCTCTGGGCACCAGCAGCCAGATGTGGCCTCAGGGAGAAGAGAAAGGGTGTAAATAACGGGGAGACTTCGTTCCACAATTCAGGCAGTCTCGCTTGTCCACGTGAAGCTGAAAGCACTGTCGGTACGACCGCCGGCAGCACGGCAGGGGCAGGGGCCGGCGTGGTCTCCGTGGCCACCAAGGGAGGATGAGTTGCGCCTGCTTGCTCCAGCCAGGCTGTGAAAACCCCGCGAACTGCTTTGTTTAAAAGGTCACTGGAAAGGCGACACCAGCAGAGGAACAAGTACAAGTTGTATCGCACGTGCTGTCCAAAGCACCGGCGAGACCGCGGGGAACGCCAGCTGAGGTGGGGCGGCCGCTGGCCCCGGCACTGGGAAGCGGGGAGCATGCCTCGCCGCAGTCAGGGTGGCCCCCAGAAATACACGGACGCATAAAGCGTGTACCCAGAGCAAGGCCAACAGCCCACCCACTGAAAACCACCTGGTGAGGGAGACGCCCAGGCGGGTCATGGCAGCTCACCCACCCGATGCCAGCCGTCGCACAGCCCGACCGAGCGCGGCCCCAGCGGCGCGCAGGCCCGGGGGAATACAATATGTGCGGAGTTTACTGCCTTCATGAATGATTAAGAGCATAAAACCCCCAAATTTTGAATACCCTCTCTTCCCATAAAAGCCGGTTGGTATTTAGCTTCTGGCCCAGAGCAATGACCTACATTATCCCACATTACAACGCCTTTTTCATCAGCCAAACGAGATACTCCTCCTCCTAAGGCTCATTTTGTAAGACACTGCCTGTCATCCCTGCTTACCTTGTTTACAAACCTGATTTAACGCACAGAGACTACAAATGAGTTTAGTTAGGAAAAGAGGCATTAACAGTAAAACACAGCATCCATCACACCGGGAATGTATTTCAGCCAGGCACCAGAACACCACTAACTTTGCTCTAACAAAGCAACAAAATACTCCTCCCACACTGAAAATGAGAACTATTTGCAAATGCAGTGCCGTGACTTCTCAGACCTCTCACAGACACTGGTACCACAGCTTTTCAGAGTTCAGCACTGAGAACCTCAGTGTCTCCTTATCAGACAATAGGAAAAGGAAGCAGTGTTGTAACGACAGATCAGGCTCAGGATTTTCAGCTCAGTGGTGCTGAATCATCTTTAGAAGAGAAAAAAAACAATTTTTTTTTCCCTCCTAACAAGCAACAGCTTCTCTGGGTGGGATTTAAAAAGCTTCAAGCCTCCAGCCCATGTTGTGTGTATAGCAGTTTCCCAAAACGCGAGGCTGTGGGCCAGTGAAGAGGGGAAGGACCAGCCTCGGCTGCCACCTCGGGGCTGTACGGCAAACCGGGGCTGGGGCACGGCCCTCATAACCACCACAACACCGGGATTACCTGCACCCACTGCACCGCTTCGTTCAGACAGACGGGGAAGAGCCACGCACATTTTATGGTGACAGGAGATGAAAATACTGGAGTAGAAAGTGACATTTCCTCATATGTACTTACTGTGTGTGTAGCTGTTACACGGGATTTGCTACCTAAGGAAATCGGAATTACTACAGGTTTTATACCACCAGCTTCCGCAGGAGACAGAGGGACAACGCCGGCCCCGCGCCCCGCCGGTGCTGCTTCCTCCTCCTACCCAGCTGGTAAGACGGACACAACTCATGAAGCCACAATAAAACCAGCTGGCAGCAAAGCCAGTCCGAGCACAGAGAACTTAACAAACGGCAGAATGCGCTGCAGGAGAGCCCAGGAGGGAAGCGGGCTTCCCGCTGCCCCACGGCACCGCTGCACACACGCACCGCACCGAGCAACCCCGCAGCACAGCCCCGCGCAGGACCCTGGCTGGCAGGTGTCTGTGCCGGGTTATTTAGGTGTAACCTGCTGCAGGCAGTACGAGGTATTTTGGACACAAGTGCTGGGAGGCAGCAACATGTCACCTGTCCATCCATGGGCTTTGCGTGTGGCACGGTCGCAGGTTTCACCCCGGAGCCTGTGGATCCCCAGTGCGGGACGCTGCTCCGGCGGGGCCCGCAGCAGAAGGCCCAGAAAAGCTGACCGATCCCCAACGGGACATGTATCTGCAAGAATCCCGAGGGGATGCACAGACTGAAATCTGCCAAAACCCTCAGCAGCAAGCAATGCCCCTCGCCCTTGCCAAGGAAGGCACACGCGCAGCCCAGCGTACTCTCCCTCACGCATACTTTGGAAGGGACAACCCAATTTAATCGTCCATAGGATATGTGGAGAAAAATCTTCCTGCTCTCTTAATCCACCTGTTCCCAAGCTATCCTTTGGAAAGGCAGTTCCAGACTTCAGGAGAAACACGCTGCAGTGGCATTATTCACCCTACCTCCCAACACCACCAGTGCAGGCGGGTTTCTCAGTATCGCCACGTTCTCCCGGGCTGGCTTAGCGAGCAGCGACCAGACACTTGACTCTTGCTGGACCCTGCTCACAAGTCTACTTTTCATTTAGAGGTTGCATGCAGAAAAGAAAGGGGAGAATGGCTGAAGCCAAAGCACAGTGCGTATGTGAGAGAGAAGCATCTTGGGGATGTTTGCCTTAATCACATCCAGACTTCCTGCGTGGGGTTGAACAACAAGACATCAAGTTTCTAACTTGCCTATTAGTAGAGACAATAAAAAAATACAAAACAAAAAGTCAAAAAAAAAAAAACAACCCCAGACAAAGACAAAAAGCCCACTACACACACCAGCCTTCTCCATTCTCCAAAAACGGACACGGACCCGGCTCCAGCTAGCCTCTGGTCAAAGGATCCTGTCATTTGTGGTCGGCGGAGTTGGGTGGAGAGCGTGGGCTACAGTTTTAGCCTGCGCCCGGGTCCTTAAGCCAGAGCCGATCCCTTCCAGCACAAAACGGACAGCAATGCCTCCGAAGGCATTACCTTCCTGCTGACCCCCCGAGCAGCGGGGCTCCCGGTCACCCGCGTCCCCAGGGCCACGGGGCAAAGCCAGGCCAGGCTCCGACACCACGGCTGCGGGGTGGCACCGGCACGCTGCCAATCCCCAATAATCCTGGGCTGGCAAGGAAATTGTTCCTTGATACACACTGCTTTGTAAAACAGGCCAAATCATGATCTCCAGCAAACCCTGGCCGCCGCCAGCGTCCCCTGAAGCCCTGACGGTGCCCAGATCTCCCAACGCTCCGAGGAACTGTCCTGGGCAGACAGGGTGGGCACGTCACACTCTTTTGGCCATGGCAAAGCCTGCTGCCTCCTCTTCCTCTTAGCTTAGCTATTTTGGAAATAAACATTATTTTAGACAACTAACGACAAATTCTGATACCGAAAATATGCACAGTTGCCTGTTGTATACAGGGGGAAAACCCAGGCTTTTGTTTCATGTTTCCTGCTCACACTCTCCTCTCAGGCAGAGGCATTCTCTTGCAGCAGGAATGTGTACATGAAACGAGTAATTTCTCAGGTTTCCCCGCCTTCGCCGCTCCCCTGCCATTATTTACATTTAGCAGGCATATTTCTGGAGTAGCTCTTGATCCCATGCCTAGCAGGCTCCAGACATCAAGGGAAGGTTCGGCTGCCTCTGAACACGCTGCAGAAGAAAACTATTGTGGTGGCTGGCTTCTCCTCCTCCCAGTTTTATTTTGATTTTCACATTTAAAAAAATATCCTCAGGGCAAAAGAAAAAAAAAATCCCCATGTCAGCAGAAATACTGCAACAGCACAGCTACGGAGAGCGGGAGGCAGCCCCGGGGTTATCTCATCCCTGAGCCAACGCAGGCACAGCTCCATCACCACAACCCCTCCCCGCCCCGGGCTGGCAGCCACAGGGGCTGGCACCGGAACGCTGCGGAAGCGCAGGGAAAGGTACCACGGGGTATTCCAGCGTTATTCAACACCTTGGGTTTTGATGAACTCGGGTTTTCCTGAGACCTCCTGGGCGGTCCCGCCGTGGCCAGCGCAGGGGAGGACAGCTGGAACGTGAACAGGCACGCAACCGGGAGGGCACAGAGGTTCAGGAGCTTTAGAGTGAGTTTTGTAAACCATGTAAACTTCCTGCAGCGAGGAAGAGAGAGGGCAGTGACTAACAGCGCTTGGAATAGCAACCCCAGCCTGGTTTTCCTGTTTATATACGTAAACCGTGCGTGATGCTAATTAGATACGTTAACAGGCTTTCATTCCTAGGCGCTGTAGATTGAATGCACACGTACATCTGGTTCAGCTGCTACGTGACAAATCACATCAGAGAGCATTTCACTCCTTCAGGAAAAAGAAATGAACATAAAGCACCCAGAGGCGCGGGCCGGACTGCCGTTACCACGCCATTATCGCCTGTCCACAGCAGACCAGCAGCAGCCGCTTTCCAGCACAAAAGCTGAAACTACTCCAACACATACCCAGTGCCGGAAAGAGGCATCGCATCCTGCCAAAACTCCCACAGAGCATCTTTTCCAGACTTGCGACCATTTACCTCGCGAGGCCGGAGGCTGCAGAAGTGCTAAAACACCATTAGAGAGACTTAAGTAAACCCGGCACCTTGTAAACCGGCGCGCTAGCTCAGCATATTGAGAGCACCTGGCTGCAGGCACCAGGAGAGGCGTGCTTCCACGAAGTAAAGCGTTCCATTCACGGAGGGTGTGACTAAAGGAGACAAGAAACTTGGAAAGGGCACAAGAACTACCCAGGAAAGCCGAGAACAGATGAGCGTCACCTCTCCCCATGCGCAGCTAGCGTCACCTGCAGCACGCGCGTCCTCTCGGCGCACGCCAAGGCTGCGACGCCCCGTGGCACTCACCGATCGACCGCTTCCACATCAAAGCAAAACCTCTTCTCGATTGAGTCGGTTTTCCGCCGTGTGCAAGATTTGAGGATAACAGCTTCGTCTTCTCCCTGCGAAGAGACAAAATTGCAGATAAGGCCGAGAACAACCAACCAACCGCGTGCCCATCCCCAGCACCCACTGTGCTTTCAATAAATGTGTTCAAACCTGGGGGAATTTGGCACTATCAGCCTGCCAGAAACATATTTTATGTATCTGACAGGAGAATTTGTCTTTTCACCCTCACAAACATGTTTAGTCCAAAACCTTTCACGAGGAGCCTTCCTTTCGGAATGCACACAATCCACTTTGTGCAGTAAGCACCACGCGACCCAGGCTTCAGGCAGGCAGGGAGTGCCGGACCACAACTTTTGGGCAAAGTCAGCTTTATTTTCTATTGCTGAACAATGCATCACAGACCAGGCCGACAGTTTTCACTCCAGGCTGCGTTTTTGGCAGCGTTCTGCACACGAGAACTCTTAACAGGAGCAAACATGTCTTTAAATGTTTATTATATAACACAGCAACAACAAAACCATTCTCCCATCCAGGCGTCTGCATCCAAGTTGTACTGGATTTCCACAGGCAGAGCAGCGCTCCGGCGGGATCCGCGTGCACTGCTGTCCTCTGCTGGAGGAAAGCCCCGCTCAGCGCCTGCCAGCACAGGCATTTCTCCTTCTGCAATTCTTAAAAACCACTGATGACTCAACAGAAAATGAATTCCCAACGAGTTCCTGGAGATGGCCACTTTCTGTGCTCTCGGTGCTGTTCTCGGGGACACTTTGGCTGACCACCCTGTTCCCCGACATCACCATTTTTCCAGGAAACATATTTAGGGACCCAGAACAGACCCAGGAAGAGGGACCCGAGAGCCCTGCAGGGCTGCTCGCCGGGGACCAGCAGCAGTTACCTGCGCCCGGTCCTGCCCAGCCTGGCCCACTGCTGGCACGAGGCTGCTCCCAAGCTGCCCGCTCCCCGTCCGGTATTCAGGGAATGCCCCTGCTTCAATCCCAGCAATATCCGGCTCCAGCCACGGCCCCAGGGGCGTTCGCAAGAGGCTGGTAACACAGGCAGTGTCCTTCGTGACCCACAAGCGATGGGCCACACCGCCATCGCCTGTTCTTGGTGCCCACCCTAGCCAGACT
The DNA here is from genome assembly GCA_009806455.1 of Tetrax tetrax. Lineage (NCBI taxonomy): Eukaryota > Metazoa > Chordata > Aves > Otidiformes > Otididae > Tetrax > Tetrax tetrax. The sequence goes on from WHYT01017305.1 coordinate 31,561, forward strand.
CCAAAATGCCCGGCACCGCAGCCACGAGCCCCTGGGCTGCTCCACGCCGGTGATCACTGCGAGACCCTGCAGCCCGGACAGAGCTGCCCCAGCGCAGGCAGCGTTTCGTGCCAGGATCGCGCAGGCCACCAGACCCCAGGGCAAGCGTCCCCACGGGCACGGCGGCTGGCATGGCACCACACGTCGGAGCAGGGCTCCTGCCCTGCGCGAGAAGGGCTCGCGGCCGCGCCAGCGGCGCCCGCGCCCCGGGGCACAGGGGAAGCCGTGAAATGGGAAGAACCACATGAAGCACAGTGCAGCAGCTGATGATTACAGGGCTGGGATATTTTAATGCTGAGTTACAATGAAGATGCTCTGAGGCAAGAGGAAATTAATTTTCAAAGTTGCCTTCCCCACAGGCAGCTCCCTTTGCCAGCAGGGAGCCGTGCAGCAGTCTGTCCAGCTGCCCCGGCGCTCCCCTGCAAGGGGACGATGTGTTGCCAGCCGCCCCGGCCGGGAACACTCCGGGGGGGTCCATTGTTCCTGCTGTACCGAGGAGCAAAGCCAGTCCCGGCTACAGCCGGGCTTACGCTGCCCGGGGAGCAGCGGGACACCCAGCGTGCGCTGGCCCCCCACGTCCCACATCCAGGATGCCCCTGCTCCTCCACACCCGCTCCTGGGGCTCTGTCTGAAACAAAACAACTCCATGGGCCAAGTGCTGAGGAAGGAGCAAAATAAAGCCCTTCTCCAGGAGCAGGAACCGGGGAGCAGGCGCCCGCGGAGCTGGAGCATGGTGGGTGCGCGCGGCACGACCCCGCTCCGCTTCCAGCCCCAGAACCAGCCCCAGCCCCGCGGGCACAGCGCAGACACACGACCCACCGCGCGCCCAGCATCACCAGGAACCGTGAGAGTGGAACCAAAGATGCAACCGCACACGCTTCAGCTTTTAAAAGTCTCTCCTTTCACAAAGAGAAGTAAGTAAATAAAGGACAGATCTTGCAAGAGGGGAAAGGCCCAGTCTCACCCAGAGGCAGCTGCTGCAGACCGGGCCTTACACAAAGCTGTGTGCAGACGCCGGCCCGGAACACGGAGCTGGGGCATGGAACAGCAGCGTCCAGGGGGCTCTGTCTGCTTGGGAAGCTGCTATGCTCTCAGCTGACAGCTTCCAAAGATCTGTGGGCTTTTGGAGTTTTCTTGTCTTTTTTGT
>WHYT01017305.1:32766-49236 GCA_009806455.1 Tetrax tetrax
AGTTAATTCCCTGTGCAGCACTCACTCAGCCTGGAATGAATCTGACCCACTTCCCTCGCATTTGTGTCACCTTGCTAAAAACAGTTCCCTATGAGCGCCGGGACTGCGTGCAGCCAGCAGCTCCGCAGCGCTCCCCGAGACCCCCGGGTCCCCGTCCCACTGCCTGCCGGCACTCACCCCTTTTCCTCCAGATTTCTGGTCGAACGGCACCATCGTGATCCGCTTCGACTCCCTCTGGTACGTGCAGTAGTGCTTCACCCAGGAAGTCCCAAAGTGACCTACAAGGCAAACGCAGGTTTTATTCCCAAACCAGTACGGATTCAGCGCCCTCCCGTGAATAACCCGTTCTGTTTAACAATCATTTAACACGGCAGGTTTCTGGACCTGCAATTCTCGCTGGACTTCACAAGTGGATTAAGCATCATTACCCCAACTCTGCTCAGGGGACAGGCTTTTATCAGGCACTGGCAGTGATTCTCCCTCCCAGGGAGAACCTGGCTCCCACATTCCCACCTTAACATCGCACCCGTTGGGCCAGTCTCTCGTTCTCACGGATTTTGCAGCCTGCTGAATCAGCCTTCGTGCCCCACGCCCCGATAAACCACCCAGGCGCCCGCTCGCCGCATCGCCCTGGCAGGCAGCTCCGCCACCCCAACACCTACGTTTCTCCTGCACGTAGAGATAACCCTCCATCGTGTAGGGGCTGATGTTCTTGTGCTCGTGGGGATTCTCCTTCATCTTCTTCATCAAAGACTCAACCTCTGACCTCGTTCCTTCAAAACGATTTCTTGTCTGCAAATTAAAACAGGAATGCTTTCTCCACTGCATGGACCCAACGTGGCACCACGAAGGGCTGGGTCACTACAGCCCGTGTGGGGAACGGGACCAGGGGAGCCCACTGTCAGCCACAGGATGGGATTTCCTCCCTGGCCTGGATTTAAGCTAAAAGAAAAATATTACAACAATCGGCAAGGCATTTGTATTATGAGTTTTGTGAAAAAGTTGTTTCAAAAGAATGAAACAAGTCTGAACCCTTGGTAGAAAAAGAGTAATTTTATAACAAGAGAGGAAAGCAAAGCAGTAATACCAACATGTCAACACGCCAAAGCCCTGAACACACGTCCGATGTGCGGGCACGAACTGCGCGTGATGGGCGCGTGAAACGTGAACGGGCACACTTACGTTCTGGATGCTGATTGTCAGCTCCGTCTTGAAGTCGCTGAAGTCCTTTGCAAGCTCATAGCCGTGGTGGTAGAAGGTGAAAAGCCCCTGCAGAAAGGCCAGCAGCTGCGTTGGGGTAAAACGAATCGAGACGGTCAGTAGAGACCCACGGCCGCTCGCAGAGCAACCGCTGCTGAGGCGGAGCGTCCCTGCGACACCCCGGGCGGGGGGCTGGCTGGCCCTAGGACGATGCCCTGTTCCTGTTTTCACTTTCAAAACCTCCTCTGAACAGACCCCAACGCCAAATCTGTGCTTTCCTCCCCCAAAGCCGTGCCAAGCCCCCACCCCAGGCCCCCCTCTCTGTCCCCTCTCCCTGCCCCACTGAGAGCAGAGCTGGGAGGTGCAGGAAGGAGCTGGGAAGGAAAGCAGGCAGCACGCTGCCATTCCCTGCCTTGCGCCTCTCCCGACTCCGAGTTAACTCCTCTCAGCAGGAATTATCTTTGCAAAGAGTGGGGGATGTCTGGCACTTCCCAGGGAAGCTTTAAAGGACTTAGCACCTGAGCGAAGGTAGATCCTAGAAAACTCTTTTTTTCCCCCTATTTCTGTCACTCCTGCACTTTTCTTCCCTTGTGAACATTACAGCTCTACTTTTTTTCCCCACAGCCAAGTCTATTTCTCTTTTAATTGCCGGCAGGCCCCACACCAGCCCACGGTCACAGAGATGTCTGCAGCATCACAGCTGAGATGTTTCTGATATTTCTTGGCTGCTTTTGCCCTGGAGCTCACACAGGTGGCTTCTCCCCCCAAATCTCCCTTCAAGGGAAGGGCAGCGGGGTGAGGCTGGAGCCCCCCAGCCACCCCACTGTGGGGATGCCCCGTGCCGCAGCCCTGCTCCCCCCAGGCCTGTGCTCCCCTGGTTTCTGCAGGCTGGGGCAGCTTGAGTGCTCACTTACAGGTTCCACAAACTCAAACATCTTCCTCTCCTGGACCTCCTGCACCTTGAAGACATACTCCAGGGAGACTTCGTAGAAATGCTGCCGAACCAGGTCCACCTGGCTGTCTGCCTGCAAGCGCCGGGAGATCAAAGAGGAAACACAAAGTCACTACTGACCAGTAGTGCTTGGCTGTGCAACTGGAGGACATCTGGGTCTAATGGGAACGTGTCCGTGCAGAACAAATTCAGCTGCAGACCCCAGTCCAGGGCTGGACAGATGGCACAGCGATTAAATATAAACCAAATTCACATGAACAGGCTCTTTCTTCAGCTGAAAAAAATTGGTTTTGATGACTCATGTTCTCACCTCCCCGACAGCTGTGTAGAAAAGCACGCATGAGAAGCAAGAAAAATGAGAAGTTGCTGCATACTTGGCAATAAAAGGCAATTCTCCACTTTCTGGAAAGCACCACAATGCGAGACTGCCCGGAGTGTCCCGGGGCCAGAGCGGGAGTACCCACACCCCATCACCCTCTGCAGCGAGGTGGATCCGCAGACAGCAAATCCTCCCTGCTTTGAAGCTAAAGCCCAAGTGAGCAAAAACAGGGATATGTCCCAATCCCAGTGCAAAAAAAAATAACCACGCCATGCACGCGGAGCAGAGCTGCTGCACTGGAAGCGGGGTGAGGGACGCAGGCATCCCCGGGCTGCCATCCCCAGCACCGTCACCACTGTATTTGCAAGTGACGCTTTGCGTAGGGCAACCCAGGGCGTCACCGATGCCGGCGGCGCCCACGGGAGGTCAGTCTCGGCGACTCACCGTCCCTCTGACCTCAGCGCCAGTAAACTCAGCTGGTCCGAGAGCCTCCCCCCCAGCACAAACGAGCAATGGTGCCAACAGGAGGCAAATTCCTCTGTCCCGGCTGAGGACAACGGGGTGCCCTCGTCAGCGTGACCCTTGCCATGCCCGGGGCAGAGCCGGACCTCTGGGGAGGAGGATGCGCTGCACCACACGTCCCGTCAGGGCTGGACCTACGGCTGCTCCCGCACTCTCCAAAACCCAGCTGGTAAATACCCACTCGCATTCGAACAGCGGCTTACTCCTGATTTCGCGTGGCAGAGCCGTGAAACGGCCCGTTTTCCCCAGGATCTGCCACCGGCGCTTGTGCCGTGCGCCCACGGTGCGCGGGCTGAGGTGCTCAGCAAGCTGAGTGCTGACAAGCAGAACATATGATGCAATCCAGTAACTTTGCCAGCAGTTAAGCGGCAGATTAGACTCCGTGTGTTATTTAACTGGTCAACAGCCAAAGCAGCAGAGCATGGTTTCCTCCTCTCCCCGCAGCAGTTGTACATGTGGCCTCTATCCCCCAAAGATGCGGACAGCAGGAGGACGTTAGGAGATATAAAACACCACAGCTCCTGGACACAAATTCTCTTCTTTTAGGACATCAGGGCATCCAGCAAAGCTTCAGACTGCTCATGGACGGGGGCGTCTTAGCTTTCCTACAACACCGCCTTCCCACCAGTGCCCGTCCCACGCACAGCGGCCGTGGGTGCAGCCCCACAGTGGGCAGGCCCCGGGGAGACGTGGGACCGGAGAGCGCTCCCGGGCGCTGCTGGATGCCACCTCCACGGTGCACAGCCCACACGCTGGATGTCGCCTTCAAAGGCACCCTCTGCTCGGTGGGGCTGGAACTCTGGGGTGCATTCTCTGCGCCCCAGGGAGAGAGACCCCAGCACCCCAACTTGGGAGCTGGCCCGGGTGGGCTCCAGCCTCCTGCCCTCGCAGCGAAAGCCGAAGCCAACGGTCGAGGCAGAAGATGCCAGCAGATGGCACCAGCAGCCAGCGCTGCTCAGCACACGCCGGAGCCGCGGCCGCATCCCGCACCCAGCCACCGCCTGCATCCCGCATCTCACATCACATCCCGCACCCAGCCACCGCCTGCATCCCGCACCGCATCCCGCACCCAGCCACCGCCTGCATCCCGCACCCAGCCACCGCCTGCATCCCGCACTGCATCCCGCATCCAGCCACCGCCTGCATCCCGCACCGCACCCCACCACCCTGCAACGCCGAGCTCCCAGGCAGCCCCGCAGGGCAGTTCTCTGGCCAGAACATTGGGCCACACCTCTAAAAGTCACTGCTACAACCTGACAGCCACAACTGGATCCTTCCCTCCCCAGAAAGAATTCCTTCCACTCCTGTGTCTCAAACACGAACTAAACCAGAGGTTAAAGGGATATTTAAAATCCATGAGAATGGGACTCTCCATTTTCTGGGACACATGGTTCCTTCCATGTGATAAGTTATTTACAAACCCAGAACATCTACGTAAGGACAAAGCTGGCTTGCAGGCATGTCAGCCCTGATTCTTACCCCTCTTCAACCCTGATGTGGTGGAAGATGATTATTTGTGCCACAGATGCATTAGCTCTCAAGCCCCCAGCTCTGCTGGGCACCGTACCACACCTGAGCTGTCCCAGTGCAGAAGCCACCACTTGTGCCCACCAGTTCCCCCAGAAATAGCCCAGGGACACACCAGCATCACGCCCAAAAGCAAGGACACGCATCCTGCAGGGACCAGCCCAGCTTTGGGCCACTGCAGGGAATTCCAAAACTTGGAAGAAGTGACAGAAAACTCCGTGTCAGTGCTCCAGGAAGAGCACTTGGCAGAGCAGCTGACGACGTCCCGAGCCAGTAACAGGCTCCTAATGCAGTTTAACAGTACTGAGCCCCCTCACTCCTCCCGTGAAGCCCACAGCCAGCACAGCCACTTTCAGAGACGGGAACCGAAGACATCCACGATCTGTGCTGGCATGAGGGAAGCCTGCAGCAGAACCAATTCCTTTCTGTTGCACTCTTTAATTATAAACTCTCTCTCCTTTTTGATTGCTATCCATTTTGGGATCTCTCTGATTTTACAGTCAGGAAAAACAATGCTATAAGCTGTGTAAAGCATTCCAAAAGTTCACTACTGTTACTGCTAGACATGGAAAACCAGAGGTTGCTCTCACCTCCTGAAGCTGGGATTCTTTCTTCTTAGAAGACAAGTTTAAGTGCTTTTCTAGTACACCACAATACTTCTCCGTCTCCTTGTCGTATTTCTTTTTTGCATCCTACAAAACAGACCAAAGAGGGTGATGCTGAACACAACGGCACCGGGGCAGCACGAGCATCCTTGGCATCAGGCAGGACCACGGGTCCCGGGCAGGAACTAAACCTCTTCTGCACAGCATGAGGTGGGACCAAGGCCAAAGAGCATCAGCTGGAAGCAGGCAAAGCTGCTTTTATCCATGAGCATCAGCCAGCCACAGGAAAATGTGCTGCCAAAATCCAGGACTTGGGGGAGCCTCTGTATTCCCAGGGCCCACGGCTCGGCAAAACATCCAGACCCAGGGCTGGTTCAAAGACAACACAGCGAGGTACTGCTAATCAGTACATTGTCACAATTTCACATCCCATCCCCTGCCACCCCCTACAAGGCTTGTCCTGTGTCACTCAGGACGATGACGCAGTCATTTTGCTGTTTGTGGCAGAGCGCTAAAGGAGGATGTCAAGTGAACTTCTCTTTTGCACCTCTCATCCCAGCCTCACCACCCCGACAGGCCAGTAGGAAATCCACCACTGACACCCAGCGCTAATAACCACCTCCTTTCTGAAGAACCCCTTTTTGTATGTTGGTTTTTTTTTAGCTGCAGGAATCGGGACAGCCTGGCCAGGCTGGGCTGCACCGCAGTGCTGCCGCCGCCCCCGTGCCGGTGGGGAGCTGGGCACGCTGCTGCCATGCAGACACGGCCCCGCCGGCTGGCACGTGCGTCTCGCAGGCAGCAGCAGGTTGTTATAACAACAGGGGAGCCGCAGACAGCGGTTTGGATTTCAGGACAAAGGCAGGAAAGAAAGCGGGGGCCAGGCTGTCTCACAGCCTCCCTCAGCCACACCGGTGCTTTCCTGGGCTCTCCTCTCCGGCCAGAATCCGTTTAAATTCCCGTGCAGCCGCCCAGCGACACACTGGGGGTAGGGAGCAGACTGGGGGGCCCAGGCGACTGAAAACCCCTCTGAGAAAATGCCGACTCTTCCTTGGAGGAAGAAATAAAAAGTTCACTTTAACTAGCATGTGATTTTTGGCCCTTGGCTCACCTCAGCGCCTGACTTGGCTGAGGGCAAACTGGGAAACACTGAGGCATTTTTGTGGGAGCTGGATTGTCCCTGTCTCCATCCCGCAGCAGCACGCAGCCACCTCCTCCCATGGCCATGCCCAGCAGAGCCCGTCCCTGCAGCGCTCCCGGTCCTGACCACCGCCACCGCCGCACGGCTCTGGGCTCCGCTCCCGAGCCGGGCTCCCAGGGGCGACAGCGGCGCGGCGCAGCAGCAGCCTACCTTCGCGGCCCCAATCTGCTCCTTGCGAAACTTCTCCAGCGGCGTGATCAGCACCTCGCTGGCGTTCTCGATCTAGGGGCAAAGACAAAAAGGGAGGCTGCGGGGTTCACACCATACCTGCTCCTCGCCCCAGCGAGTCCCGCCAGCACCAGCGCTGGCCATTTTCCAGCAGCAGGACACCTTACTTATGCTCCTCAAGTGTGTTCCCCCACCAAGTTGGCTCTCTCTCTGCTCTCCCCTGCAGCTCTGCTACGGGCACGGGAAGGGGCAAGCAGGGCTTGCAGCCGCCACACACCGCAGTGCCAGGGGTGCAACACCACCCACCGCGGGCACAGCCGCCGGCGCAGCAGCGGTGCCACCACCCACCCCGCTCCCGCCGGACGGGGCCCTACCATGCGCATCCGCTCGTCCTCCAGGTTCCGCAGCACCGTGGCAAACTCCTGCAGAGACTTAGCTGGAAGGGACACACCCACACAGTCAGCATTTAACAACTTTTTTTTTTTTAAATTATTTTTCAAGAAAGAGAGAGATAAAATAATCAAATTTTTGTTTGTTTGTGTTTTAAGGGGGATTGGTTGTTTGGGGTTATCATCTTTGCTCTCTCCTCAGACAGGCTTCCAGCTGGCTACAAAAGCAACCGGTAGCAGAGCACCCCCAGCACCGTGTTCTCCCCTCCGCCTTCCTCTCGATCCTGCCCAACCCAAGAGCCGGTGGCTGATCAGCCCTACAGCTCAGCACAGGCCTCAGCCGCGCTCGGTGCACGAGTGGCAGTGCAGCAGCACGTGCGTCGCAGCAAGGGGGCTTGGATGAGAAAGCTATTTCTGCTGAGAGCCTGGGCACAGACACACGAGCAAAGTTAAATCAGGGCTAAAGCTCATTTGCTCTCCTGGGTCCAGACAATGCGCACAGTAAGCTCTAGAAGTCCAGCTGGGGCAGAAGCAGGATAACACGGAGTGAAGCGTCTGAAGCTGCTGCCCCGCGCCAGGAAAAGCTCCGTGGCGGAGCTGGGCTTAGTTTGGAGAGCACTGGCAGGCTCTCTGCTGCTGGCTCTTGTCAGTCCAGTGGGTCCCTGCCTGGTCCTTTGCTCCTGCAGCTGGGCAACGAGGCTGCTCCTCTCCCTCCCACAGCCCCTTGCTGCATATTCAGCCATGATCACGTCTCCAGATCCCTGCTCTCCAACGGGAAAGGGCCGGATAACTTAGATGGGTTCAGATATGGGTATTTTCTTCCTTTCCTATCTGGCGGGCCTAGATTTAGGAAGCCACAACTGATTTCCTTGGGAAGGCTTTGCTGATGCTGGACCAGGAGAAATACGCCATTTCCAGAGAGCAGGAGAGCCCCCAAACTAATTACCAGCCCCTCGGCATCCTCGTGCGTGCTTTTCCCCCGTACCCCGCTCAGCTCAGGGGGCTGGAGCACGGCCTCAGGGCTACCCAGGACTCACCTATGCAGATCTCGTCATCCGTCTCAGCGTCGCCGATGCAGCGGAATTTAAACTCGTTGAGGGAGTCCGCAAACTTGCGCTTGGCCGCTGACAGGTCTGCCGAGAGAGCGGGAGAGAGGAAACGGCAGACGTTAGAAAAGGAAAAAGCCCACCAGCAGCATGATGCAGGCAGGTGTGTAATCCCAACCGGCAAATTCCCATGGAGGGACCTGCCCAACGGGGCCTCCCCAGCATCAGGGAGCCCCCCAAGAGCGCTGCCCTTCTCCTGCACCCGCCCCAGCAACGCAGCTCTGCGGGGTCCCGGGCAGCACCCGCCAAAACACACAACAGCAAACGCAGCCTCAAAATACCACGAGAACGTTGCAGCTTAGCCCCGCTCAGGACCAAGCTACGCAGTCTGTTGCTCACTCTCACCCTCCAGTGAGACGGGGAGGAGAATTGGTAAAGAAAAGGCAGCAAAACTCATGGGGTGAGGTGAAACAAAAAAAAATTAATTTAAGAGAAATAACAGAAGAAAACAAAACAGAGATGGAAAACAAAGACAGTACAACAACCCACAGCAAATCCCAACGCCTTGTTTCCCCCCAGGTAGCAGAAGGCTCCTCTCAGCACCCTCCTCACTTACGTACTGAGCATGGTTCCCAGGGCTAATTTGGGTGAACCCACCCCAGCTGTGGGCTAACGAGTAACCTAGCCCAGCTGGCTGCCCAGCCCCAGGAGCCACCAGCTCCAGTTCTCCCAGCTCAGGTGAACGTTAACTCCATCAGGCTCCCCGTCCTGCTGAACGAAGGCAGCGTGTCCGGGTGATAACGCACAGCTTTATTGCTTTCCAAGCCACAGATTCTCTCCGAGATCTGAATCTTATTAAGTTCTTACTCGCAGTGACCTGAGCGGATCCAGGACTGGTTTCCAAACCGGCCCCGTAACCCCGCACACGCAGACACACACGCTGCCAGCCACCGCAAGGCCACCGGCCTGGGGGGGAACTTGTCCTGGAGCAACGCACGGGACCGCGGACACACAGACGGCGATAGCAACATGCAATGCCAATCCCCCTGTGCGTTCATTCACTCAAAGTCCAGAAATTCAGCGGCTTTTTTCCTTTCCAAGCACAGGTGGAAACCGTGCATGTGCACACAATGGCCGTTGCCTGCTCCCCGACACCAACAGCCAACAGATAACCCTGGGAGAATCCAGGCATTTTGCTTTCCCCGTGGGATAAGGGAGTTTACAGCTTTCTCCCAGCGCTAAAGCTGCTCTCCAAGTGTCTCTGCTTAGAGCCCCGGGGCTAATCCTGCCTGCAGTGCAGTCCCACTGCCTGCGCACCACTGCTTCCCAAGGCCGCAGGACACCACCCCGCGAACGCAGGCGGGGAGAGGGAAAGTGCTGGGAGTTTTCCCAGGGGAAAAGTACAGCGGGGGCTCCTCCAAGGAGTAGCCAAGGAGCCACAGCCACGGGGACCTGGGAGCAGAGCACCCCTGCTTTCAAAGCACGGTTCACACGAAACGGCATTCGGGTTTTGCTTCCCAGAGGAAGGAACGAGCATCGCTGACACCCTGCCCGTGCCCAGGGCCGCCGGGAGCCCCTGCCTGCACCCACGGGAGCTGACCGTGCATTGTTCGGGGCAGCTTCCAGGACGCTACTGCTGGGGTTCAGAGGGACTTGTGGGGTTCGCTCCAGCTCGCGGCAGCAGAGGCAGCGGGAGAGCCCCGGGCAGCTCTCCGGGCACAGCGCATCCTCTCCCTCGCAGCTCTCCCTGCTCTCCTCCGCACGCCTGTGCGGCTGCTTTTGGCGGCGGAGCAGCCTCCCGTCCCTCGCCGGGGCAGCCGGAGGGCTCGGGGACTTTCACCCGGTCCCCAGAGCCGGGCGGCCTCCTGCCTCCTCTGCAACAATAACGAAGATGACGTTAACGACTCAAGGAGCCATTTCCTCTTCCCCAGCTCCGTGCTGACCGCCAGCCGTGCTCTCCTCACCCACACCCTGCCCACGGTACGCGCGGCAGGGACCACGCGCGAGCTGGAGCGAAGCCCAGAAGCCTTCAGAGACGGCGGCACCCATCAGCATGGGCCCGGGGCGCCTGTAAACAGGGACGGGAGAGGCAGAGGGCGAAGGAGATAACTCCTGCTGCGAAAGTGATAAAGGAGGATCGCTGGCAGCCGCCCGCTGAACGGCACAGCCGAGTCGCAGGGGCGAAGCGGACGCTAAAATCAGCAGCGGGCCCACCCAGAAAAGGAGCGAGGGGCACCCACACCCGCACCACACCTCTAGGGACAAGCGAGGAGCTGGCGCAAAGGGGCCCCATTGTCCTCCCTGTGCCACCGTGAGACCCGTCTGCACCCCTAGCATCCCGTTCTCCCGAAAGCTTCAACCTCTCATCAACATTTTGGGGAAAAAAGCCCTCCCAGCTGCACTGAAGGCAGGGGCGCGTGGGGAAAGCAGCATGGCCCCTCCGTGGGCTGCTTCTTCCCCGGGGCCGTGGACCAGCAAACCCAAAATCCTACAAAGTCTCGACAGAAACTTCTGCTTCCTCTTGTGCATGAGTAAAACCACCCGGATCACGCGCGTGAGTCACAGCCGGGCTGCGCCAAGGGCTGTGAAAGTTTTCCTTCCAAGTTCTCCGGCTGGCTTCACCAGTCAACCGCAACTTCAGGGAAAACCACCACAAAGCCAGAAAAATCCCTCTGCCCGAGCAACGCATCCAGGCACCGCCGGATGGTGGTCCTGCAACGGGAGGAGCTGGGCCGGCCAGGATGGATCCCGGGATGCGCAGGTGCTGGCAGAAGCAGCAAGGTCCACTCCAACACGCCCCACAGTCCCCACGCCCACAGCTGACCGTCCCACGGAGGGGTTGCTATTGCAGTCCTGCTCCTCATCCTCCTCCCCCACAGCTCCCCTTTTCACATCCCCGGGCTGGCGGGGACGGGACGATCCCTTTGGGAAAGTCTGCTTGACAGAAAACAGGCACACGCACCACGTGCCGGAGGTCCAGCTGCGTAGCTACAGCAACCAGTAATCAAAATAAAATGCCCTTTTAAAAGTGATGTATGGGCTCGTTACTGCGACACAGGGTTACCCGCACAACAGTTCAGCTGCGCTTTCCCTTCCTGGAAGAGGGAAACGACCTGAACCGGGTGCAGCGGGGGAGAAAACTGCAGGGCATGGAGACCAGGGATGTGGAAGGAGACAGGACCTCACAGAGGGCAGAGGTACCAGCAGGGTCTCATCCCGGCAAGGAGGGATTTGGAGCTAAACTCCGAGGTCTGATCCTGTCTCTCCTGGCAGCAAGCTGGAGAGCAGTGACCGGAGATGGAAGGATGCGGCCGGCTGCCAGTGACCCAAGCTACCCATCCCCAAAGCGCCCAGCATGGCTCGTCCATCGGCACAGAAAGCTGGGCAGTGCGAAGGGTGCGGGATCTGCCTCCGGCTGCTCCCTGCCTGCTGTGGCTCGAGCTGTTTGCCAAGGTCCCATCCCAGCCTCGCACCTCCGGGCACCGGGGCTCCCTCCAAATCCAGCTGAAGTCAATGTCACTCCAGCCTGCAGCAGCACCTTGCGCTCCCGCTGTCCCTCCTCCTCCTCAGCGATCGAGAGTTAAACCTTCCTTCTGGGAAGTGGCTGCTGTTACAGCAGTGAGACTGAAGTGGTTGGCTTTTGACACAAAAAGCCCCTTCCAAAGGAATTTGGAACTACTGAAAAAGGCCGTTTACAGAAGGGAGCCATCCCGATCTCACACCCCCCTCGGTGTGTACGGCACCCCGGGCGCAGCGCGGATGGCCCCATCCCAGCCAGGTCTTCGACCGGCACCGTGAGACGGGCACAGGCGTCAGACCCAACGCGTCCCCGGTCCGGCTGACTCAGCACACAGAGCATCGGCCACTTTGGGGAAGTCACTCGCACCGCAGCCCTGCCGCAACTTACTCGCCCCCGGTCATCATCTCTCAGCTTTTTCCCTGATTTTATTCTCCAGCTGGACACCTCTGTGCAACACCCCTATCACCCTGCTCCTGGCATTCAGCGTTTAAAACTTTTCCAGGGTTTCCCAAAGGGCCACAGAGGTAAGGCGTGCTGAGACCCGAGCGCCCGGGTGGACACAGCAGGAGCTTTTCCCTCCACCAAAATTCATAAGGGGCTGAGACATCCCCTTCCGCCGGCCTGCTGGGAGCACGGTCCCCCAACCCATCTCCAAAAGATCAGGTTGGCCAGGGAAACAGTCACACCGCTGGCTGGGAGAGCAGGGCTCTCCCCACTGGCTTCGCAGCCAGCTTGTTATTTAAGCTGGAAAAAGCAAAAATAGCTCTGGCTCGGCTCCGTTACTGGGGCACCTGGGACAGAGGCAGGAGCAGCGGGACACTGCGGGCGGCTCAACTCAAAGAGAAAACTCTGCGAAGCCCGGGAGCGAAGGGTTAATGCTGTCGCAAAGGGGAAAGCAAAGGGTGCCGAGGAGGCCAGCTGCACCCCGAAAGGCAAGGTCCTGCGCTGGAGGCATCTGACAGAGCCTGCGCTCGCACCAAGCGCTATTTCCACACTTCCTGCAAAGACCATTGCTTAACGGCCTGTAGCTAATGCTCAACCGGACAACAGGAACCCAGCCTCCTGCCCCTTCCTTCCCCCAGGAACCCAGCCTCCTGCCCCTTCCTTCCCCCGCCGCAGGGACCGGCTGGCTCAGGTTGCGCGTCCCCCGCGAGCCCCCGGCAAGGGACGGAGGGACCCCGGCAGCGGGGTGCCAGCAGCGGCACTTCCTGTCCCCTGCCAGCCCCGCCACCCCGCGCTGGGGAGGTGACCCCACTCCCATTGACGACCAGAAGGACAGAAGCCACCAGCTCCCTCCTCATGGGTTTGACAAGTTCCTTAAAGCATCTCCAAAAAAACCGGCATCTCCTTCCCGATCCATCTTCTGGCTGTTTTTCCATAGCCCATGGGTGTGCAAAAGGGACGACGGCCTCACGGCTGCACCGGGAGAAAAGCGGTCCTGCTTCCCAGGGATACCAGAGGTGAAGCCTCAGAGCCTGGAAAATGCTTTGGGATCTGCACACGGAATGATGCCGCGGAAGTGCGAGGTCTGACCGGCATCGGACGGCACCTGCCCGGGGTGCAGGGGTACCGCGCACACAGAGCCTCCGGCAGCGCCAGACAGAAACGCTTGGGCATAAACGGCGCAAATCCCGGAGGATCCCCAAGCAAAGAGAGCGGCTCACTGTCTCCCGGGGATGTCACCGTGCAGGTGCCCCCACCCCACAGCTCCTGGATTTGCAGCCCAGCGGGTCTGCCAGGGCCTCCTCCGCCGATGCCGGGCAGGGTCTGTCCCGGGGATGCGTCCTGCAAAACAGCCCAGAGGCAGGAGCCCAGAGAAGGCAGATCTGGGGGGTCACCGGCAGAGACCCCCGCACAGCCCCTGGCCACAGCAGCCAGCACCAAGTAACCCTGCAGCGGGCAGGGGCCAGCCGGGACGGATAATCCGGGGAACAGCCATCTAATCAGCAGCCAAAACAGCCGGATTATGGCCACCAAGGGTGCTTAGAACGCAGCAATATGGTGTCTGTCCCCGCAGCGAGCGCCCGCCGCCAGCGACCACCCGGCACAACGCTGGAGCAAAGCCGCCATGGGGTCACGCAACGCCCCGCGCCCTCGGGGATGTCCTGGGATGGGAGAGCTGGGAAAGGTCGGAGCTGGGAACGGCCAACCGGATCTGGCCCACGGATGCTCTGACCAAACCACGGCCCCACAGTTCATGCAGGAACCCAGCAACGAGCGCCTCGTGCCTGAAAACCGGCATCCACAGCCACCGGCGTCGAGTTTTAGCCCTCCCACGGACCCAGCCAAAGCACCGGCGCAGCACCATTAAATGCTTAATTAGTTCAAGAGGTTTAAATCCTCTCTCTCTGCACTTCCCGGCGGAGGTCAGCAAGAGTCCTGCTCCTGCGGGACGCCGCGGTCCTCTGGACTCGGCCCAATCCCCAAGCCGCTCTCATACGTAATTAGCGATGACTTGTTTATCAAATAACTTCTCCGCCGGGCGGTCGGAGTTAATCGGTGATTTAGGACAGGACCGCAGCTGCTGGCAGGTTCCCGCTCAGATTCACGGCTCCAGTAAACACATAAAACCCGACGAACAGGGACTGCCCCACCTCCGGCGGCCGCCTCTGCCATTGCGCTGGGGCGCAGAACCCAGAGGAAGGCTGCCCTGGCTCAGCACGTGCCGGAGACGGGGGTCCGCGGGTGCCACAGCCAGCCGGGGTGACCCTGAGGACTGGTGCCACGGGCGCAGTCCCTGCCTGCAACCCTCCGAGGGGGGAAAGCATCGCTGCCAGCGCACGCCGTGCCCCCGTAGCACCCCCAGACCCCGTTTTGGTGCCTTTACTGCACGCACGGCCTCCAGCCGAAACGCAGCACCAAGCCTTGTCCCAAATCCCACCCCTCCAAATCCCAAAACTTCATTTTACCATGGAAAGTTTGCAAATTCGTACACCCTACAAATCATGCTTCGAGGGAAAAACCCAAAATGGCTTGGATGTGCTCAGATGCAAGCAAAATTGAATGATCTGTCCAAAACAGCACCAAGATTGAAGGCCCAGGAGATGTCACGGCTTCTGCCCAGCCTTTCACTGCGAGCAGGGGAGCACGCTGCACTGCCGCCCAGCCAAGGCATCACCGTATGCCTCGCTTCACACACGCAGCGCGGCTTCGTACGGCAAAGCGTCTGCCAGAGGGACAGAGAAGCCATTGTAGCTGAATGGGACCATTGACCGGGCTCACACGGCAGATCGGATCTGAGGAACATGCTGAAGATGTGAATTATTTCCATGGTATTACAAGAGATAAAAGTTCTGTGCTTCGCGAAAAACAAAGTTAGGCTTTGGAAGGACCGCTCGGTTGGGCAGTTAAAACCATCCCCCCGCCGCCCGCCAGCCCAGCACCCTGCCACCTCAGAGTGCCACCCCCAAATCAATAACGTTTGGAGGGATCCGGGGAGCCTTGCCAGGCCAGGACGTTTCTGCAAAGCTTCCCGAGATTCCCCTGTGAAGGGAAAGGAAGCAGGAGGGACCACTGGGTCTCCTGGGGAGATGGTCGGATTTCCAGAAGACAGAGGAGGTTTTGAGTCCGGGGGACACAAATGGCAGAAATGGCCCAAACCTGCAAGGCACATTTTGGTAACCTGCTCAAAAAAAGCCCCCGCTGGCAGCTGGAAGCCAGGCTGCCGGCCCCCCGCGAGCCTGCCGGCACCGCTCAGCCCGGCGCAGCACCCTGCAGCGGGGGCTGGGGGCTGCAGCGGCGCAGGAGAGAAACTGCTTCCTTCCACTCGCGCTGCTCCAGCCGCTCTTCTATTTCCAGCGGCCACCTCCCGGTTTGAGGAAGGTGATGGTTCATCACCGTTCCACCCCTGCTCCTCCGGCCTGGCCCAGCCCTGACCTTTCTCCGTTTCGGGGTATTTTAGCCGGTGCAGAGCCTGCCCTGCCGCAGATGCTCCGAGCGGGGTTCTCACCGCCGCGCTCCATCCTCCCTGCTCAGCCTCTCCCAGCGCTTGCCCATCACTTCCTATCGCAGCAAAACCCCAACAGCGATTTCTGTGACTCAGATCTCTATCTCACGGTGGCTGAGCCACTTCAAAAACTCCAGTGAGGAGCTCTGCCCGTTCCCCGCCTCCCACGCTGCTGGCAGGGAGTGCCCGGCCGAGGCAGCGGGGATGGGTTAACGAAGCAGTTAACGAAGCGGTGCTCACCACCACCCAGGGTCGCACCCAGAGGGACCCTCACCTCAGTGCCGGGCAGCGAACCACCCAACAGCAACACGCGCAGCAGCCTCTCCATCCCTCGGGGAAGATGCGAGGAGGCTCCCGTCTGTCCTGTCCTGCCCTGCGCGGAAACTCCGGGCTGTGTTCCCTGCTTGCCCAAACAGGATTTTCAGAAGTAACTGCTCCAGTTCAGTGCCCGGCACGGCTCAGCCCTGTCCCGGTTCTGCGTTATTCGTGGGGACGGAGGAGACGCGTAACGAGCCCCAGCAGCTCTTGGCTCGGAGACACGGGTGGAGAGTGGACGGAGACGACGCCAGTGGGGGCAAAGGAAAGCGACAGAAAATAAAATGACTTGAGAAATCCAGGAGCTGCCTGCGAGCACCGCGGGCCGTCCTCTACCTGTGGTGAGGACAAGGAAGGAGAACGTAAAACCCACGGATGACGCCAACGACCCCCGGAAAGGCTTCCCGTTCCTGGAGACGCCGAGAAGACAGCTGTCTGCAGCTGCAGGAAGGGACATCCCAAAGCGGGTCCTCGCTCCCAGCAAGGAGCGCCGGGGCTCGGAGGAGCGCAGGCAAGCTGCCAGCTGGGACACCCCCGGGTCCTGCCAGGACACCCCCGGGACAGCCTTTGAAGATACGGGGCCCAAAGCCAGGCACCCACTCCCTGGCCCGCGGCTTCCAGGCTGACCGTCACCATGCTGGGAACCGTCACGCCGGATCCCCACGGCCGCCCTCGCACCCACCGGCACCGCGCGGAGCCCCCCCTGCGCACACCGCCTGGGGTGGCTTCCCGGTGATGTGGATGAAGGTGGTGACATCCCAGT
>WHYT01017305.1:59544-71864 GCA_009806455.1 Tetrax tetrax
GGCACCGCTCAGCCCGGCGCAGCACCCTGCAGCGGGGGCTGGGGGCTGCAGCGGCGCAGGAGAGAAACTGCTTCCTTCCACTCGCGCTGCTCCAGCCGCTCTTCTATTTCCAGCGGCCACCTCCCGCTTTGAGGAAGGTGATGGTTCATCACCGTTCCACCCCTGCTCCTCCAGCCTGGCCCAGCCCTGACCTTTCTCCGTTTCGGGGTATTTTAGCCGGTGCAGAGCCTGCCCTGCCGCAGACGCTCCGAGCGGGGTTCTCACCGCCGCGCTCCATCCTCCCTGCTCAGCCTCTCCCAGCGCTTGCCCATCACTTCCTATCGCAGCAAAACCCCAACAGCGACTTCTGTGACTCAGATCTCTATCTCACGGTGGCTGAGCCACTTCAAAAACTCCAGTGAGGAGCTCTGCCCGTTCCCCGCCTCCCACGCCGCTGGCAGGGAGTGCCCGGCCGAGGCAGCGGGGATGGGTTAACGAAGCAGTTAACGAAGCGGTGCTCACCACTGCCCAGGGTCGCACCCAGAGGGACCCTCACCTCAGTGCCGGGCAGCGAACCACCCAACAGCAACGCGCGCAGCAGCCTCTCCATCCCTCGGGGAAGATGCGAGGAGGCTCCCGTCTGTCCTGTCCTGCCCTGCGCGGAAACTCCGGGCTGTGTTCCCTGCTTGCCCAAACAGGATTTTCAGAAGTAACTGCTCCAGTTCAGTGCCCGGCACGGCTCAGCCCTGTCCCGGTTCTGCGTTATTCGTGGGGAGGGAGGAGGCGCGTAACGAGCCCCAGCAGCTCTCGGCTCGGAGACACGGGTGGAGAGTGGACGGAGACGACGCCAGTGGGGGCA
This sequence comes from Tetrax tetrax, assembly GCA_009806455.1. NCBI lineage: Eukaryota > Metazoa > Chordata > Aves > Otidiformes > Otididae > Tetrax > Tetrax tetrax. The sequence goes on from WHYT01017305.1 coordinate 60,383, forward strand.
AAGGAAAGCGACAGAAAATAAAATGACTTGAGAAATCCAGGAGCTGCCTGCGAGTGCAACCTGCACGCGCCGGACTGGCAGAGCACCGCGGGCCGTCCTCTACCTGTGGTGAGGACAAGGAAGGAGAACGTAAAACCCACGGATGACGCCAACGACCCCCAGAAAGGCTTCCCGTTCCTGGAGACGCCGAGAAGACAGCTGTCTGCAGCTGCAGGAAGGGACATCCCAAAGCGGGTCCTCGCTCCCAGCAAGGAGCGCCGGGGCTCGGAGGAGCGCAGGCAAGCTGCCAGCTGGGACACCCCCGGGTCCTGCCAGGACACCCCTGGGACAGCCTTTGAAGATACGGGGCCCAAAGCCAGGCACCCACTCCCTGGCCCGCGGCTTCCAGGCTGACCATCACCACACTGGGAACCGTCACGCCGGATCCCCACGGCCGCCCTCGCACCCACCGGCACCGCGCGGAGCCCCCCCTGCGCACACCGCCTGGGGTGGCTTCCCGGTGATGTGGATGAAGGTGGTGACATCCCAGTCCCTCCACAGCCCCCAGACCATCGCTGCCCGCGGCTCCTGCTACCCCATGTGCCCAGCGCGGCCCATTCGCACCTGGGGAAGGGGCTGCAGCTTGCACTGGGGCACCAACGTGGTCCATGCGTGCGAGGAAGGTCGGCATCGCCGGGGTGCCACCCCCACTCTCCCTGAACACCGAGAGCGTTTCGGGCACTTAGCAGCAAAACAAAACAAAACGAGATTTCTCCGCTTCCTCACGCAGCTACCAGGTCTGGCGCTTTTCCTTGTGTTTATTTTTGTTCACATCCTGGTGTTGTTTTATGGCAGAACCCCCCAGCCCAGCCCAGCCCAGCCCAGAGCCGCGGCAGCAAGCGACGGCTGAGCCGGCAGAGAGTCCGCTGGCAGGCGGCCGGGATCAGAGCAAGGGCGGGGAGCGCAGGTGGGAGCAGACAAGGTCTCCAGATAAAATCAGATGTAAATATTCACCGCTCAATCACAGAGGAGGAACGCATCAAACCAGCAAACGCAGCAACAGCTTAAGTGCCTGGGAAACTTCAGGGAAGCCGTAAAGAAATGGAAAACCACTGCCCCGGCTCGCGTTTCCAAAAGTGGTCAACTACATGAGCAAAAACCATTGTGAGGAAGCAGCGGTGAAAATCCCCGTACCGCAACCCGGGGCGAGGTGTTTGGGAGGGGCACTGCCCCAGGCAAAGCGATGCTCCCCTCGGAGAGCAGCCGTCCTGCTCCGCGCCCGCGTAGCTGCGAGCCTGAAACCACGGAAGGCATTTACAATTTCTTCCAGGCAATCCAGATTTTGATTAGTGCATTTGCCTGGCCCCGTCTGCGGGCGCGGCGTGCAAACGCACCCAGCCTCACACCTACGAGCCAGGCGCGATGGAAATGCCGCGTTTTACTCGCAGCTCCCCGTTCCCCCCAGCTCCCTCACGGCAGAGCACGGGCGAGTCCGTGACACCCAACATGCTCCCTGCTAAGCGTAATTTCTCCTCCGAGCTTTTCCCATCTCTGTCCTCTCCAAACCCTGGAACGACCCACGGAAAGGCGGCAGATTACTTTACCCTCGCTGCCACAATAACTCATCGACTGGAGCCTGGAATCACATTTCATTAGAATTAAATGCCCTGCCCGAGACAGCTAATCGATTTAGAGGACGCTAATCCAGAAGAAATTTGCTCCTGACCCAGGCAATGACCATTAGCGGAGCAGAAGGCCGAGCGGGGGTCTCGTCGGGCGGGGGGGTCCCACTGGCAGAGCCCCCGGCCAGACGCAGCACACCGGGCAGAGCAGATTGCCACAGGCACCAGCCACCCATCTGGATTAGCTCGTTGTTAAATCTAATTAGTTAACAGCCAGCCCGGCAGGGACCCGGCTTGATTTCTGGAAGCATCGGGGTCCCGCGGAGGACGATGGGCCTATGGACCCCTGCACCCCGGGTGCGGAGGGGACCCACACCTCATCCCCGCGGGCAGGACAGGGGTCCTCTCCGGCACTTGTGGCGTGGGGCAGTGCCTCATCTGTCCCCTCCTTGGCTTGGCAGCCACCCCCGTGCGAGGGGCTGCGTCCCGAGGGACCGCGTCCCAGCAGCAGCTCTTGCCGGCGTGCCCACAGCCAGGGCAGGAAAGCGGGGTCAGCTCCCAGACCCTCGGAAAAGCAGTTTTGCAGCGGCTCGCTTCCTCCTCCTCCTCCTCCCAAGGAGGCTGCGGAAATCCTTTTGTCTCTGGTGCTCCTCCACCTCGGCCATAAGAACAGGAAAAATCCCACCGCGCTCACAGGAACATCACCGGTGTGTGAGTCAATTTTTCCTGCTTCGGCAGGAAATAAATAAATAAATGAACGAAATCTCCGGCCGAGCCCGGGGAGGCACGCGGGGCGAGAAACGGGATGCAGGGCCCAGAGCGCATCCGCTGCCTTCAGCCCGGGCTTTCCCCCAGCCTCCGACCGCCGACACCGAGGGGGCTGGGACCGCAACACCGGGAACGCTTCCCGGCTCCCTGCGGACCACCCTCGCTCAAACGCTCCCGGGATGCTCCCCCTTCCCCCAGCTAGAAGGAGCGGAGCCCCAGGCGCCCGGAGGACCACACTGCTCCTCTCAAAACCCAAAACCCACAAGAGCCAGGCGGAGCCGCCCCGGCCACACCGGGGAAAGCAGAGGAGAGCCACCCAACCCTTCTGCTCGGCAATGGGATTTTTTTGCAAAACATTGCTAAGCAACCAGCACGCGGCAAGGGCACGGTTCTGGACAGACACTGCTTCAGCTAGAAAAAGAAAAAACCACAGCAAAGGGATGCTCTCCCGGGCAGCGTTATCAAAAAGGCACACGCCAGATTGTCTGACAGGTCACTCGGCCCGAACACGTCCCTCGTTGAGATACCGACGCAGGACATCGTGCACACGCACGTGGATGCCCACGTCGAGCGCGCCGGGGTAACGGCAACGTGGAGGGCGTGTGCACCCCGTGAAGGCAGCGCTCCACCGGCCCCGCTGCGGGACGGGCGGCACGGCACAGCACGGCACGGCACAGCACACCGCCGGGGAGCCAGGCAAAGCCTGAGGGAAAAGAAAAGTTCTTATCTTACGAGCTATTTACGGCCTGGCTGTAGATAAACAGTCCATATCTTTTTTAAATAAGATTCTTTTTGCTGTAGCCCAGAACAAAGGGAGCATTTTTATCTTTTGGGAATAAAAAAGAAAAACAAGAGTTGCTTTCGGGGCAGAAAGCACACATGCCGGCGGTCGCCGGCGCAGGCACTGCGCCACAACGATGCCCATGCCTGCCCCCGGCGATGGGGTGCTGCGGGGAGCACCGCACCCCGGCTGCGGGTCTAAACCACAGGGAAGGGCGAGGAAGCGGCACCCAGGCTCCTCGCCGGCCCCTCGCCCCCGCGCTGGCGCCCGCCGCTCCACGTGCCGGAGCCAGATGGTCCGGAGGCTGGTGTGCTTCCCACAAACCCCAGCTAGAAACCGGCTTGGCATTACCGCAGAGACGTCCCCTTCCCCCTCTCCATCGTGGTCCCCGCTCCGCAGAGCATCCCACGGCCACCATCCCATGCATCCAGCATCCCAGGCGTGCCGTGACCCGTCGGCAGGCGGGATCGGAGGCAGAAGAGCACAATTCCCAGTTCCTCCAAGCCACATTTGAGACCATCCTTGTTACCAAGGGCTGGGGTGATGCCCTAATGAGCACGCCTCATCAGGAGCGCGCAGCCCACAGGCCCAGGACCACCAGGCGCTTGCACGGAGCAAGGAAGAGGAGCAGGTGGAAGCATCTTCGGCACGGGGCGGTGAGGGGAGCGCGCCAGGAAAACAGGGAAAACAGCCGGCCGCGGTGACAGCCGCTCGCGTGCCCGGGGGAGGACGGAGGGATGACTCACGCCACGAAGCGAACAAGCTGTGCGGGATTCGGTACCAGCTCCCCCTCGCTTTGCCTCCCCTCCCCGCCCACCGCGGTCACGCTACAGCTACTCATCACGCCGCATCCCAGCTGGGATCCTTCGGCTCTGCTTCGCGCCGACGGATCCAAAAAACACACCCAGGCACAGCGACGGAGAGCTGGCAAAGCCCAGCCTCCTGCTGCCAGACGGCGCGGAAGGGTTGCCCAAAACACCCCAAACCAGACCCCCAGCAGCACGGGCAGGGTTTGCTTTGCCACGTTGCCGTTGCTGAAGCCCCGTTGTTCGGGTGGAGGGACGCAAATCCCCGAGCATCCCGGCCCCGCTCTGTGCACGGGCGCTGCTCTGACCATGGCATTGCTCCCCGGGTTTTGGGGAGAGGCACACGATGACCTCAGGGTGCCTGCCGGGAGTGGGTGAGAGCAGAAGGGTTGGTGGACCCCCGTTGCCACTGAGGAGGGGGCTGGCAGCACCACGAGGGCTGACCCCGCTCGCCCCGTCCTGGCTGGGATCAGGCAGGGAAGCACGGCGTGTGCCAACCCGCAGAACGCACGGGGACGGGCGGCAGAGCCCCGGCACCGCTGCCTCCCACCCTTCCGCAGCAACCATGGGAACGGCATTTCCTCGCACGCATTTTCCACGTCATTGGGAGTTGCCACCCCCAAAGAAGAAAAAAAAAAAAAGGAAATCACAACAGCCCACCGCCCCCAGCCCGTGTCCCGAGGCACACAGGTAACACCGCGTGCACCGCTTCGGGATTACGGGAGCTAACGGAGACATGAGACACGGCTGTGCCGGGACACCCGCGGCCTTGGGAAGACGGCATCCTGACCCAAAGCAGGCGAATCTGCTCCTCACTGGAAGTACGAGCAGAGCTCAGGGGTACCCAGCTCCCGGCGCTGGACGAACAGCGGGACATCCCAGCCAGCCCAGGGAAAGGTCCCCTCCAGAGCAGCCCCTGCCTCCCCCTCGCCAGGCCCGTCCACGTCCCGCTCAGGTGTTTCTCCCCAGACGCAAGCGCACACTTCCAGGCTCCACCAGCACAGTCAGTCCCAGTCCCCACCTCTCAAAGCTGCTGGTTTTTCCCCAGTTCATCCTCCACCAACCCAAATGGGTCGAGTTTAACCCAACACGGGACACCGGTCGGTGCGGGTGCCACGGCCGGCAGTGGCGCGCAGAGGGCCAGCGGCCTCTCCGGACACGGTCACCACAGCGGTGTATCGGGACGTGTGCCCAGAGGTGCTCTGTGACACGCTCCCTATTAAAAACATCTCTGAGCCCTGTTAATGAGCCTTCTGCCAGCACAATTTAAAAGATGTAATCATGAACGGCCAAGTCCTGCGTGCCCAAGCCCTTCTGCTCACCAGCTTCCCTCACCGGCGCTGCGAGGTGCGGGTGAACCACTGCAACGCCCCGGCGCGGCAAAAGGCTGCCGCATCCCCAGCTTTCCATCTTACAGTCAGGCCGAGCCACCCGAGGGAAGCGTGCACGGAGCCAGCCCGGGCCGCACAACCATCCCTCCGCGGCTCACGCTGGGGACCCACCATCGGGAACAGAGCACCTCCGAGCAGGAACGCATCCCTGGTGCTGATTTCCACCAGGAGGAAGGAGGAGGAGCGTTCAGGTTACGCTGCAAATCAAGCAGAGTATTATCCCTTGTATTCCCCCTCGTTTGAATAAAACACCAGACAAGCTGTTAAATACCTGACTGCACAAGCCACACAGGTGGTGCGAAGGAGGAAGACGTCCTCCTCGCCCTCGGCCCTGCCAGCGCAGGGGCAGGACTGTCTGGCTGAGCTGGAACCGCGGCTCTCCCATGGCGCAAGACACTCCCCGCACCGAACGCTTCCCCCTGCCCTCTGAAAGCAACGGAGGGGGGAATACACCCCGACATGGGGGAGCCACATCACACCCTCGCTGGTTCAGCGAAGCAGGAAAAGTCAGAAGCAACTCATCCTAGCAACCAAACCCCAAAACCCTGTGTTTTCCCCCCAGACTGGCCCTGCGGTTTGCTCGCTCGGCCAAGGCGCAGAGCCCACGGTGGCCACGCCGGGGGCCTGGCTGTGCCCCACCACCACCGGCCTCAGCACGGCAAAGACCCCCTCCGCACCCCTCCGAGCACAGGGTGAGCTCCTCGGGCACAGCTGAGCCCCACAGCCCCGGAGGGACCGGGCTTTCTGCCCGCCCGGACGAGGTGCAGCCGCAGAGCGCCAGGAAATCCTCCTCGCCGCGAGGCAGCAATTTCCTTGGCGCTCGGAAGACGCGGAACGGGCTGCGCAGGGAGCGCGGCATGACTCACCTCAGCAGCCCTCGCATCCCACCGCCGCTCGTGGGCGGCCAGCACCGAGCGCGTGATGGCGGCAGCCAAACACTATTTCTGATGGCACAACCAGCGCAGAACCGAACACAAGCGGCCACAGCAACCCAGCGGGGGGTTCACTTCTATTTGGGCACCCTCCAGAAAGCACAACGCCCCCTTTCCTCCAAACACAACCAGCCAGGAGCGTGTCTCTAACCACAGATGTTCGCACCACTCCTGGACAGGGCAGCCCTAAACCTCTGCACCTCAATCCCTCCCCTCCTTTGGGAAGGTTCGGGCTCTTCCTGCTCCCTTAAAGGACCAGAAGGGCAAAGGGATGAAAATAACCCAAGAAGGGCTTTGGGTCTCTCCCACTGGCTTATGAAACAGCCTAAGACGCGGCTTTTCCTCCAACACACCCGGGCCAGGGTCTCACCCCCGCCTCTGGTCGGGGTGCCTCTCCTGGGGAACCGAGCGCGTCGAAGCCGGGAGCAGGCAGGGAAAGGCAGCAGTGGTAGCAGAGTCAGAAGGCAGCCGAAGGCCATCGGCCAGAGCCCGCAACATTTCCTTATCGCCTGGCTGAGCCGTGTTTGTACCAAACGGGAGCTAACCGGTCAGGTTAAACACTGGGCAGAAGTTTCACTTTTGCTTCCCGGCGAGCTGCAGAGTCAGCCCCAGTGCTGGGTACGGCGCTGCCACACCACAGCCGCGGCACCGACACGTCATACGGGCCCGGTTTCGGCAAGAGCCTGCTGAGCCACGAACCGAATCCGTGTGCAAGTGCATCCCAGAGCACACGGCCCACAGGAACCGAATCCGTGTGCGAGTGCATCCCAGAGCACACTGCCCACGGGCAGAGGCCGGCACACCGAGGGCACTGCCAGGACCCACACAACCACCCCGCTCTGCTTTTTACGCTGCACGGCAGCCTCAGAGCAGGACGTGTCCCAGGAAAAACCTCAAAGCTGCAGCACAAGCCCTCCTGGCATCACCTGTGGCAGCACGGGCCGCCTCCGCGACTCTGGTGCTGCACGGGCAAACACGGATCGTCGCTGCTCGTTAACATCGCTCACTGAGTGTGTGGGCCAAAGGGCGACTGCGTGTCCTCTGACAGGGAAAACCAGCCGGGGAGCGGGGCCAAGCCCTGGCCGATCACCACAGCCGGCACGGTGCACGCTGGCGGAGGGCTGAGCCGGCACAAGACCGGCGTGCTGGAGCCATAGCATCTGTCCCAAAAAGCTAGTGGAACCGGACGAGCTCCCAGCTGCCACAGGGCCCGGGTCCACCCCAGCATCACCCCTTCCCCGCATCCCCATCCCGCCCGGCCGCAGCTCTGTGGCAACCCAGCCGAAAAGCAGCCAAGGGACAGAGAACCCCAAACCCCAAACCTGCTCGACTGCGCCTTTTGGGAGCCCTTCCCGTGGAGCCCCAGGCGTGGCACAGCCTGGCTGGGGTCCGGGACGGGGTCCAGCCCTCTCACCCCTCGGAGGGAAGGGGTTTGCAGAGCCCCCGCCAGCCCCGCCACACAAATTGCAGCCTGCGACATGCGAGCGCAGCAGCGACCGGGGCGTGGACGAGTTCGGTGGCTTCAAATTAGTGCTTGGGAGCTGGAGGAAGGAGCAAAACAAAACAAGAGCAGAAACGTGGCAGGGCACCAGGCTGCAGCCCCGGCGCCCAAAGCAGACGACAGCCCCTCGCAGCCCCATCACCACGGGCACACAGCGCCTGTCGGCACGGGGAGACCGGGGGGCCATGGGGAGGAGGAGGAGGGTACCCCCGCCCAGACCCCACAGCAGTGTGGGGGAGGTGATGGCTGCCAGCCGCCTGCACCCCACATCCTCCATCGTTTCATGCGCCACTCACAAGCTGCGTAGCATCTCTGCATCACCATCCGCGCGCCCGGGCTCGACGCCCAGCTCCGCCGAAGCGGAGGGGCTGCGGGCAACGCCGGCACCACAACACAGCTCCCTGCCGCCCCGTTTCGCTGGCACTGGGGACACGCAAAGGGCAAAAAGCTTCCGCGCCCCCGGTACCAACAGTCACCACGGCTCCTTTGCGGGAGAACACGTCTCACGGCATCCAAGCGCCAAGTTCATTATTGATGTCTCACTCGAGGTCTTTGCTTTGCAAAACTTTCTGAATAATTGATGGACGGCGTATGAGGGAGGAAGAGGGACGCGTTTTGCTGAAAACCAGGTCACTACAAATATCAGCCAAGCAGCAAAGGGAGACAATAGAAATAGGCACAGATACTCACTGGGGGGAAAAAAATAAACCAGGATTCATGTATACACACACAGACACTCCAGAGACGCTCTCAGCATCAGGGGATATTTAGCAAGACCAGCCCTTCAGCAAACGAGGATTGTTTTCAACCTCCTGAATTTATCTTCTTTTAAACGAAGGAGAAAGCACTGTGAATCAGCCCCATTTCTTTCCGTACCCTCATGGAGGGCAAAAGCACGGTGGCTGCAGAACAGCTCCTCCACCCAATCCAGAGAGGCTTTCGTACGCACCCTTACACCAGCCTCACCATCCCCGCACGCCGCTCTGCCGCACTGCTGCCTGCGGCGCGGGGGCTGCGCGGGGCCAAGCAGGGCGGCGGGGAGAGAGCTTCTGCCCAGAGCTGTGGAGGGGTCCTCCTCCCTCCTGCACCTTCCTCCCTCCTGCGTCTTCCTCCCCGCCGCGGTCCCATCCAAGCCGCCGCTCCGCCTCGCTCCTCGCCGACACACAAAGAGTTACGTTCCCCTCATGCTCGTCTCAAACCAAAGAGGATGTGAAACATTCAGCAGAAAATGCAAGAGGAAGGAAAATGAGAGAGGATGTTGTCAAGACTTCAAGTAACTTCAGTTTCAGGTCGCCTCGCCGAGCCAAGAGCCAAGACGCCCGCCGAGTCCCTCGCGCCAGAGGCCGCGTGCCCCGCGCCAGGGGTCTGCTGCTGCCTGGACCTGCCCAGCCCCGCAGCCCCGCGCCCTCCACCGCGGCCAAGGAGGCGATGCGGCAGCGAGATAAGGTCACCCTGCCCAGCAACAGGGAGACAAGCCACTTGGAGACACCAGAGAAAAATAAAAGCTGGGTAAGAGCAGCAAGAGCCTGGTCGTTGCCCGGAAAGGAACGGCCACCAGGTACCACCAGCTCCGGCTGCGGCTCGTGGCGGTGCCGTCCCAAACACCCACGGTAGCGAAAGGGGAACAACTCCCGGCAAGAGGCAGGGCAGCAGCTCTCCACTCCTGGGCCACCTCCATCCGTGCTCAGAGGGTCCATAACGGCCCACACAACACGGCCAGACCTCGCACCCACTGCGCACCGGGGTAACGCTACGGAAAGGGCCCGATCCTGCCCTGCGCCGGGTCTCTGCTGGAGAAGTCAGAGGCATCACGGCTTGCCCGCGGCCGCACAGCCGGAGAGCCGAGCATCACAGCCAGGGAGGGGACACTCATCCCCAGCCCCCCGCCCCACGCACCCCCAGAGCGCCCTGCAGACCATCTCTGCGAGGAGCACGCCCCTGTGCCTGCAGCAGCACGCGCACGGGACGCGGCGGTGAGGCCAAGCAGCGCCGGTGCTCGGGCATCAATTAATCAAAATCAGCGTTATTCACGCTCCTTACTGACCGCAGCCTGGGCATCCGCGGAACGTGCTCCCTGCCCCGCGCAGGAATTACAGTCTAATCCAGGAACGCATTCAATAGGGGCTACAAAACAATTCAGCCACAAAAACAGCCTTATCTCCGGAGGCCGGCCAGCGCTCTTCCTGCCGCGGTGCGGGCAGGCCGGGGGCCGTACAGCACGGCCACGGCGGCCGGAGAGTCGCCCGCCGGCGGCTGCGAGCACGCAGCGGTTCAGCACATCCCAAAATACCTGTCGCGCGGCGCGACCGGGGCAAGGACGCAGCTGGCCCCCGCGGCCAGCACCTGCCGAGCGACGCGCTGGGAGCGCACGCTGACCGAGCCCAGGGATGAACACCCTCGGGACCCACCAGTTAATTCCTAAAATTTCTTTCCAGTGAAGAACGACGCTGTGGGATTTGTTCTGTGATAAAATGAAAGCTCCTCCCAGGGCCAGGCACCCGCTGCCCTCGGCTCGACAGGCAAACGCACCGCAGCTGAAGACAGCTCAGACCTGCAGAACCACAAATGCAACGACGGCTGTCAGGTTTGGGGCTTTTTTAACCCAAAATGCCAAAAACTGGTACAAGGAGGGTCCCTGTAACCCAGACATTCCTGGCTGCTGCTCCGGCGCAGGGGAACTCACCCGTGGGGCTCGGTGTGAGGTCTGAAGGGGAGGGAGCAGGAATCAGCCCCGCAGCTGCAGCTCAGCCCTCCCGGGACGGGACGAGGTGGTGGGCTCAGCTGGAGCATCACCTGCCTGCGCCTCAGCTCCCGAAACAATCCCACCGCATCCCCGAGGCCAGGCCGGTGCGCCGCAGGCGACGCCACGGCAGGCTGCACGGCTCGGGTGCGCGTGAACGTACCCCTCTCCTGTCCCACCACCCCACGGCACCGAACTGGAGCAGGGCAGGGCGAGCCCAGCGCGGTGACGACTCACTCTGCCGGCACGCTTGGTACGGGAAACCCACCGGCTGGGGAAGCGATCTGGGCCAAAGAAACTCAAAAAAAAGAAAAAACCCCAGATGACCCCGCCGGGGGAACAGCAGCCCACCCAGCCCTGGCAGTGGGCGGCCGTGCAGAGGTGTCCCCAGCCCACGGCTCTCCTACACAACAACTGTCTCCACGTCCCCGCACGCGCTGGGGACGGAGCCGACAGCACCGGCGGGGCCAGCTCGGGCAGAGCCCAGCACGGGGGCACCGGGCATCCCCCTCCCCAAACAGAGCGGGGACAGAGCACAACCGGGGGGGAATGGCACCCACCCATCATCCCAGCCAAACCACCCCCAAAGGTCCCAACCTCTGAGGGCCACAGACTGGGACCTGGTCAGGCAGGACCACACGCATGCTGATGGACCAGGACCAGGCACATCCTGATGGACCAGGACCAGGCATGTCCCAACGGAGCACAGCCAGGCACATCCCAATGGACCGTGCACATCCTAATGGACCAGGACCAGCACTGTCCTGACCGACCAGCCCAAGGCCCAGGCCCACCCTGACGGACCAGCCAGACCCCCCAGACCTGGGGGTCCGCGGGCGGGCACAGGTGGTCCAGGACGGACCGGGACCAGCACGGGCAACGACGGGCCAGGCCGGACCACAGGCAGGTTGCCCCGGGGCGGTGCCGGAGGCCCGGTCGGAGGGCTGGGGACCCCCGGTTGG